>WYDF02275166.1:0-17667 GCA_009867245.2 Adranes taylori | reverse complement strand
TGTTCGACCCTTATAATCGGATTAAAATCGAAGCAGGCATATTATTTTTTCGGGTCCTCTGACATTAACTTAAGCCACGCGATTTATTTGTGATACATGCTCTCGTAAACCTGGTTTGCATATTGGTGAATGCATTGAGCGGTACCCTGCAATTACTGATTACAAGATCTAATTTCTTATTGTTTTTGTTTATAAATTTTTTATTATAATATATTATGTGCTGCTTTATATTTTTTGTTTATGTATTTCTTATTGTATTAGTTCATTTGTGGACTTTTATTACTTGTTTATGTACTTTTTGTGATATTATTTATTTGTTAGTTTGTTGTAAAATTTTAGTAAAATATTTACACAAATGCAGGGTCATTTTATTCTACCTGATAATTTCATGACCTGAAAATTTGGACAAAAACCATCAAGCGGTTCATGAGATTTTTAATATATAAATAAATACATCTGATTGTAGGCAGCAGATTTCGCCTAATAGTGGATATTATCGGAATATTGCATCGGAATCGGCCAAGCCGTTTTTGACTTAACTACGAACCTATATTTGTATGAAAAGAATCCCGAGCTGGGTGGTAATAAATATCACTTTAAATATACGAGTACAAAGGGATTTTAGCAATCAGTAAAACGTTTGAGAGTTTTACTACAAGGCTCTAATGTCTCTTTCGTATTTGGTTTGTGTTTGAAAAATCAAATACGAGATAATTAAAAATAAATTATTAAAAATTTTATATAGGTACATAAATTAATAGAAATTACTAAATGCCAATTTTGTTTCTCAGGTAGCAAATCTGGAGATTATGAAGAAATACGTGATCATATGTATACTAAGGTGTTAGAAAATGGAACTCTAATTCTGCAACATATCAAGGAAGATAAAGAAGGTTTTTATCTATGTCAAGCAGACAATGGTATTGGAACTGGAATAGGAAAAGTTATACAATTAAGAGTTAATTGTAAGTAAAAGAATTCTTTCCTTTGCAGGTTGCCACGTATAGGTATCATACTTAATTATAACTTATAAATATGAAAAACAAAACTTCCTCCGCATGATATTAGAATCGTCTGTGGAAATTCTTTATTGTTCCTTTTCTGACTGCACAGTGCCCCACAATCTTAGCATTTTATATATTTTTTTTATTTCTTCAGACTTCGTTAGATTTTTCGCAACAATCTTTCATATTATATCCTATATGGAATTAATGATTTTTAGCTTCGCCTTATTTCTCTGCACCTTCTCGAATTGTATCGGTAAAGAAAGGGGACACTGCATCTCTACAATGCGATGTTCACGGTGACAAACCAATAAATGTTGTCTGGCTCAAGAGTGGAAAAACAGAGTTAAATCCAAGTATGAATTATAGACTTCAAATGAAACAGGTAAATATATTATTTAATAATTAAATTTTATTTATACTCACTTCATATTTATTTAAATCTTATGTTATCTTAAATTTCTGAGGTAAACAGTGAAGCAAGCACATGATGAAAAATAGTAATCTTCGAAAATAAAATGTTTCAATAAATTTTGTGTGGTTATCCGGAACCCAATTTTAGACCTTGCTATAGTTCAGATTAAGAGTGTAATGACTACGAATTTTTTTATACAGAGATTAATGTATACAAGTGCTTTAAGTTATTTCAGGGACTCAAAATTTTATGTTACCAGAAAAAAATTTCGAAAATATCAACAAAATACAGTCAAGAATTGTTAGATTGCCATCTAATATTTTTTTAACTGTTTGAAGTAAAATACCCTCAAAAATCAACAAATTGCATTGTACAAAAGGGTAATTTTAGTTTAATTTTGTGCGGTTCGTAATTAGAAATTAATCCAATTACTGTGAAACATTGGTAGATAAACGTGGTTTAAATAAAACGCACAGTTTAAAAGCTAACAAAAATCTCAATTTAATTAATTTAATCAGTCAGTTTTATAGAATAATCTAAGTCAACAATAACACGTCATAATTAGTTAAATGCCATGCGATAAACTTATTATACGGCGAAGGTGTATATTGCTTGATTACATAAATTATTCATAATGAACTGTAGTATGTATATGTGTAATGGTTGTACTATTGACATTGGATCAACACGTATTTAGTGAATGCTTCTTAATTGTTTTCATATTATATCTCGTTTTTATTCATAATATAGTATAGCTTACTTAAAATATACATAGTTATGATTTAGCAATTTACTTATTTAATTCAAAGCAAATAAATTAAATTTAAGAAGATTAATAAAAATTAAAAATAAAATATTAATAAAATATTCACCATGTTCTAACATGCACAGGCTTCAATTGATTGAAATTGAATATCCCTAATAATCAACATCCTTAATACTCAACTAATAAGCAACAAATTACAATCAAATTCTGTTACTTTTTTGTATACAAAAAATAATTTTGCCGTTTTCTTATAACATAAACCTTTTAGGACGTAACTCCTGAAGGTGTAGCAGCCGAAATGCAAATAATCAATGCCGAAGCATCGGACAGTGGTGCTTATTTTTGTCAGGCGAGTAACTTGTACGGAAAAGATCAACAATTAGTTCAATTAAATGTCCAAGAACCACCGCCAAGTCCGCAACAATTAGAATCCACAATGATTGGTAGCAGATCAGTAAATATTAAATGGCAGCATCGATCTAGCGATTCGAATGAAGTTTTTAAATTTATCATTGAATATAGGGAAGCCGAAAGTGAGTATCCGCAATTTCAAGAAGTACAGAAACTTGATATAAATTTAAAGAATTTAATTTATTTGAATTTAATTTATTCACTTAAACATATTTTAAATACAATATACTTAATAATGGAGATAATATGCAAGGTTTAGTTATATTTTCAAAATTTAAATAAATTTAATACTTTTAAAAATAATTCATTTTAGCTTTTTTGGTCCGAAAGAACGAATAGACGTGAGTTAAATCTATGCATATATTAGTAAAGTGTAATATAATGTATAAGTAATATATAAATGATGTAAATCAGTATAAATATCTCTGTTTATCTTTCTGAACGCAAGTAAATCCATTGTTTCTATAACACACGTCTGCTCTCCGCTGGTTACTGTGACACAGCTATAATTTATATAATCTAGTGGTCGTATCATAACTTCCTCAAAGAGAATGAGTTGATTAAAATGAATTAGTTTCTTTTTTCAGAAATGATATAACTTTAACAATATTTAACTTTGTGACGTACTACGCTAATATGCTAACGGAACTCCCACTCGCGACGCTGCTCATGGGGAGCCTTAGCGTGTGTCACAAAAATGGCGCAAACAAATATTTTATTATTACAGAATAATTACGGCCTTTGGAAATATCTTTCGGGCGCCAGGTCAGTTTAACGTAAGAGCGTACGCTGGAACTGATGATTTTGTAGCTTCTAGTTTTACGAGTTGCCCAGGTGTTCGAGATCGTGCGGGCAACTGAAAAATGAACTTAATGCTAATGAGTGAAACAGCATTAAAGATTTAACAAAACCGTGTATTGTTCTAATATAAAGAAACAGAGAAAGAACATATTAATGTACGACTATATGTCAGTAATAAAAAAAAATTATAATAAATTGAACTAATGACGTAATAATAGAGTACAAATGAACGAAGCGGGTCTTTACAAAATAGTACAAAAGCATAATAATAATAATTAATAGCAATGTAATAAAAACAACGGCGTGCATGTTAACCGATATGAAAAATGCGGTTATAAAATAACGGAATAATAGCAATTTAAATATGAGAAGCGTGTACGGGATATCAGTGATACAAAGGGACAAGAGGTAAGTCTAATTCATAAAAACAACGGGAACTAGAAGTGACTTCAAACACACAATGTGAATAACCGGTAAGGTGGGTAACTCGGGCAAGTAGTGTGATGCGTAACGTCGCGATTCACAGACATCATAAAGTACAGTGCCTGCAGTTGGCAGTAGAACACAATCCAGGAGTGTTCACTTAAGCAGGGTATAGAGAAAGAAAGTGCTACTGAGACGACATAAGGCCACGATCCATAGACGTCACCTTGTCTAGTGCCTACTATTGGTAGTAGGCACTTAAGTAAGGTATAAGTAAGAAAAGGAGAGAAGTACTGAGACGTTTAATGCCGCGAGTCGCAGACGTCTCATCCAGTGCCTACAGCTGGCAGTAAAACACAAGCCAACAGTATACACATAAGCAAGGTATAAGTTAGAAAAGGAAAGAATTATTGAGACATGTAACGGCGCGAGTCATATACGCCACGTTGTCCAGTGCCTACTATTGGCAGTAAAACACCAACCAACAGTATACAGGAGAGTAGGTTAAGGGAATTGGTAAGAGAGAGAAGCAAAGATATTCAAGCAGATGCAATATAATGAAACAGTGTAAGCTAAGTAAAATTGCTTACCAAAGACGCGTAAACGCTAATGGCCTATTGCTGAGCGGCGAGTGCCTTAGCTAGCCATACCAGCTAAGCCTGGTATTGAACGTAACACGATATATGCATCCTTACATATATCCACACACTCACGAGCTCACTGTACTACTATCAGCTACATGAACAAATCGCTGCTTACATTCCGTCTCTTTCCAACCCATGCGGATATATACGTTCACACAGAAACAGTATTGCGGCGTACATGATACGTTTCTTAAATTTCAGTAATAGCCAGCGATAAGACATTGAATACCTGTTTACGTATTCTAATCTCTTTAAATACGGATGGATTTATAATTAAAATTGTTACTTATTTACATATACCAGATAAATATTATACTAATGTAAATGGACAGTCAGATATACATTCCTTACAGCGGCACACATACGTTCATCAGAATAATTAATTAATATGAATGCATTTAAATTTTATCGGATAATGCCTTTTAATTGACAGTATTAATAATAACAATATTTACTTATCGTAACATTCAATTACGAAAGAAAAACAACTATTAGGTTATTCGCAAAATAATACATATAAACGGACAGGTAGATAGACAGACACCTACATGCATATCTTTCTATATAAGGTTACCAGACTATAGCGACAAAATTTATTTATTTGATACATTTAAGAAGGTTTAATCTTTGCAACGTTACAACTTTAATATATTGTATAGGAGTTATGAATTAAAATGTTATCTATTTATGATTACAATACGAAAGATAGTTGAATTAGAAATTAGTTTCAGAATTGTAGCCCAATATGTTAAATAATCGCGCTTTGTAAACATTTTCTTATTCCGGAAAAACTTGTTATTTTATTTGTATTTTATTATAAATCCTTTTGGTGTTTTTAAATTTTAGTTCACGTGTTTCGGAGAAACAATTCCCGCTTCCTCAGAAGCAAATAAAATAATTTGGCTCTTTAAGTTTTTATTGTGTAAAGCTCAACACCAGTTCAAATATATTTCTCCGCGTCAGTCTGCTCAATCTCCATTTCCTTCTTCTAATGCTTCGCTTTTTATCGCACATGTACCACCATGTAATATAGTAATTTTACTTTCAGGACAATGGCAACAAATTGAAATAAATGACATGCCTCTAACTTATGCCGTTTTAATAGAAGATCTTCGACCTGCGACTTATTACACGTTTCGAGTGATAGCCGAAGGCCGAGCAGGTCGTAGTTCACCTAGTGAAGAACTAAACATTCGCACAGAGCCGCAGCGACCTGCAGGACAGCCTTTAAATTTATCTGTACGAGCTACCTCTTCCACAGAGCTACTAGTTATATGGACTCCGCCATTATTAGAATTAAGAAATGGAGAGGTAAGATTAAAAGCCAAAACTCCTAGGCAAAATAAAAGTCAACTATCTGATAGTGTGATGGTCGCTGGTCAAATCGCATTTTGTTATAAAATATTTTATTTATGAATAAAAATTTAATAGGTTCAAGGCTACAACGTCGGATTTCGAATTGGAAATTCCGGAACATATAACTTTACAACCGTTAGAGGTGATGGCGAAGAAAGCGGTGGTGAAGTAGTCTTAAGCAATCTGAGCAAATATACAAGATACACTGTGGTATGTCAAGCATTTAATGAAGTGGGTGCTGGACCACTCACCGACCCAGTTACAACACAAACCATGGAAGATGGTAAATAAATTTAATTATTTCTAGACTTAAAAAATTGTGTAAATTTAAAGTTGTGCAGATAAAGATTGAAATTGATGTTAAAGATTTAAATTGTAAAATTAAATAAATTTTAACAAAGCAATTTATTTTTTGTTACTAACACTAGTTTAGATATTTTGGGAATAGATGTGTTAATATAAAGTATTTTTTATGCTAAAACAGAAAATCGAATCAGAAACTTGCTAGAACATCCATCTTAGCTTAAACATCTATCTCTATTAAGACGCGTAACAGAAACAATCGTTAACAAGTGGATTACGTTATAAACATCTCTGATATAACTAAAGCTAACTCGTATGCGCAGAATAAATAAAATATTGGAGAATTATGATTTAATCTCGTGATTAAATCTGGGCGGTAGTGCGTGTTCATTTTAAAATCTAATTTTATGCTTATGATTTTATGCTTTGATGTACTTAATCTGCTTTTATTTATCTCCAAATGTTGTTTGTTAAAGACTGAGCGTAAGCCATGTCACAGACTCGCTCGCGACGCTGCTAACGGAGAGTCCTAGCGATTGCCAAAAATGGCGCATTTTATCTTATTACAGAATTTAAGATCCTCAGGAAATATGAATTCTCGGGGGCCAGGTAAGTTAAACGTGAAACCGCACATTGGACTGCTAGTTTTGTTCCACCGTTCCTCAGTGGACTGCTAAGGGCACGACTAGTAACGAGTGCCTGAGTAGTCCAGGTGTTGGTATTCTTGTGGGCAGCTGATAAAGATTCTAACTGCTAATTAATAAAACACGATTTAACAAAATAACGTATACTAGACATCCAAAATAACATCATTAGATAAAATAAGGTCATACCTGACATTTCGGCCACATAGCAAGACGTTCCATGACAGTCGAGCAGCTGGTGGTGGAAGGCAAAATGAATGGAAGCAGGTCCCGCGCCCGTTCACCTACCCGTTGGGTGGACCAACTACAACCATTAATAGGACAGCCGCTACATGAAGCCGTGCACACAGCGCAGGATCGAGCAATATGGCACAATACTGTCAAATTATCCGCTAAAACTAACCCCGGCTAACGTAGGCTAGATTGATACACTCTAATAGGTAGTAGGTAATATGCAACGGCAACCATTATCAGCCACAGTACACTCCAGCTAACGTAGGTGTTATCGGTACCGAGCGAGTAAAACTAACTGTAAGCTTAAATAACGCCCCGGCTAACGCAGGTGTCACTGCTACTGAGCACCTCAAACTAACCGTGGCTAACCTATGTTAGAATTATACACTCTAGTGAGTATAGGAAATAGGGTGGTGGTAAGGTAGAAGGCAAAATAAAGCTATTCAATATACATGCAATCTATCAGACAGGGTATGGTATATGAAATCGATTACCAAATGTAGTATTTTCTCGGCGACTGTAGCTGGTTGTCGCTTTGTCTGGTGTCTCGGCATTGCTCTGACTTCTCTGGTCGCTCTGCTGGCTGCTGCTTGCTGCTGGACGTCTAAATTATTACATTAAAATCTCGGTATTTACAAGCCTGATTCGTCACTCAACTTTTGCTCTGTGTACGGGTCAGCACCTAGCCAACCACACGTCACTTCTACCTGATACGGTCTCCACACATATTTTATGCAAATCTCGGTATTCATTCCACACTGTGTGGTGGCGTACGCTTAGATACAATACACAATCCCCATCTCGGCACTCACACACTCCAAGATAAAGTCAACCCAGTAGTAGCGATGAACAGCCAAACACATCATTTTGTTTTCGACGCGGTCACTCACATATTATAGTGCAGCAGTAATACGGCAAGCCAGCGCATAAATTAAGTATTATCAGACGTTGTTACCAGCGCATCTGTCTAAATTAATACTTCTATATACATACGTATCATACACAGTTAAGCGTGCATAACAGTGAGCACGGCAATAACATCATTCTGTGCTGCATATATGGTAAGCTGTGGTTGTGTGAGGACGGGCGCGTTCGTGTCCTTTATTTACAAAAAAAATGCGTTCAAATCTATGAAATTTTTCTAGTGGCTTTCTCCAGGGGTGAAGTTTCGCGTAATTAATCTATTTAATTTAGTCGGTTATATAGTCGGTAAAAATAGTCGGTTTTCCACCGACTGGGCATCTGTATCTGTAGCATGGCTGGGCATAGGATGTGATTTCAAAAATCTAATGTAATTATACGACGCCGAAAACTGGATCCTAAGAGTCACATGCTCCGCATATCATGGATCCATTATGTCAACAATGATACATTTATGGACAGCATGGAGAAAAGTTTAAAAATATTAATAACAGTCAAAATGAGAAAAGCATCCTACTTCGGTCACATGGCGCGAAAAGAGAATCACCGCCTACATATTATAATGCAGCGGTAAGATTGAAAGTTAAACAGGCCCAAATTGAAGACAAATTTCTTAGATAAAGAATCTCAGGAAATGGGCCGGAATGATATACGTTGTACTTTTTCGTTCAGCCGTTATTTGGACAAATGTGAACTCTAACTTCCAAATAAGATGAGCACCAAAAGAAAAAAATCCAATACTGAGTGGCCTCTCATTTTAAAAGTGAAACTTAATGATTTGATTTGAATTAATACTACATATTAATATTGAATTGAAAACACAAAACTGTAGTTTACTTGCTTCACTTGATAAGCTCTAGATGGCATCAAAGTTGGTGTATACGTTTTCTTAAATAAATGAAGCATCGGACAACTCAAGATGGCAGCAAAATCGAAATATTTATACTATTCTAATCATAAACTGCCTTCAAAGGTCACCAAATTTTGTATGACACTTCCTAAATCAGACGTGTTTGCTTCATAAACAAGTCCCGCGCTTATAAGTTGTATTAAAAGTATACTTGCATTAAGGCATTGTTCGAGCATTAAGGCCTTATTAAAAACTAATCAAAAGTCACTATCGTGACTGTTATGTGAAAATGTGTTATTTTGGTAGTATGTAAACTGTGAAATGTATTACTCTGACTGACTTCATTCAGTGATGGCATAAACGAGTATACTATAACACATACCGATAAAAAAATTGTTTTAATACGTCGATAAAACTTGTTACCTCTGAGTGCAAGGCATTTCGGAACCTGTGCTTAGAGACAACAGGCTAAGCTAACTAAAAACGAAATGGCTTAATTCAAAACGTGGAATATTGGCTTCAAAAATCATGCAATATTAATTAATTCTTTTTCAATTCTTAGTTCCAAGTGCACCTCCTGAAGACGTTAGATGTGCAGCTTTAACATCTCAATCGCTTCAAGTTAGCTGGCAGCCACCGCCACAGGAACATACCAATGGCATTTTGCAAGGTTACAAATTGACGTATGAGCCACATTTAGAAGATATTTATAGAGGTACAATATACACTCCTTATCTTGAAATCAATTGATAATTATGTAATTTTATTAACATTTCACAACACTGTTTAGTATTCTTATTATCGTAGAGGAAAGTAAAGTCGGTCAATTTCCATGTACATATGTCACCTGCGAAAGATGTATGAAATATGGGATAAAATTTAATATTTACATAATTGTTTTAAATTTAGGAAACGATGAAATGGAAACAAGAAAAACCACTGCACTCACTACAATA
Organism: Adranes taylori; assembly: GCA_009867245.2. Classification (NCBI taxonomy): domain Eukaryota; kingdom Metazoa; phylum Arthropoda; class Insecta; order Coleoptera; family Staphylinidae; genus Adranes; species Adranes taylori. The sequence continues at coordinate 7,939 of WYDF02275166.1, read as the reverse complement.
ATCACAGGCTTAAATAAATTTACAAACTACAGTCTACAAGTATTAGCTTTCACAAAAGTTGGTGATGGTACTTTTTCGTCCACTACGTACTGCCAAACAGAAGAGGATGGTAAGATTTTTTTACTTTTAATTACAATTTTTTGCAGTAAAAATACGTATTATCGGAATGTACGAGTGATGAAATAAAATGTTCAAGAGCCTAAAACACATAGCCGGCAAGCAATAAGAATATTAGATTCTACAAAAAGTGGATACACTAATAACACTAATGATTCCAATGTAACTTGGTGAGCTGAACCATTTTTTGCAAATCACAATTTGCCAAATGTAGTATATGTCGAAAAATATCACAAATATGAGACTTAATGACAGAGTCAAATAGGTTTGTTTCGTATAAAACGTATTATTTTGCGATTTATAATACACATAATAAATTATAATATAGAAAATAAAAAGCTCACAATTTTAGTCATTGTGTCGACGTCTCTTTGGACCACCCATGCTCTGTATCCAGCTTTTCCGTGCATGTGCTCTCCTGGGATCATCTCGGTACAACATCCAACAATAGTCCGCCACCATTGTAGTGTTCCATCTTCGTTGATAACGCTTTTCCATTTCTTTCATGTCCTTATGGAATCTCTCACCCATCTCTTTACTAACAGCACCCAGATTCTCAGGAACGTAATCCAAATGTGAATGTAGCAAATGAACCGCCAAACTCACGAAACAGTCTAAATTTTGGTACTTCTGCAGCATAGTCTCAACGGTAGACTTGAAATTCGGATCCTTCTTGTTGCACAGAAACTTGGTTACTACGTCTTTAAAGGCGACCCGGGCTTCTTTTTCAGCAACTTCCGTTTCTTTTTCAAAATTTCCATGTTTGCAAAGTTTTCTAATGTCCGAACCCGTAAAGACACCCTCTTATAGTTTTGCGGTTGACAAGGCTGGAAAATGTTACAAATGTACTGGAAACATTTACCATCTTTGGGTCAAGTTTTCACAAATCGAGGTGAAAATATATAGAGGTAGAAGGAGAACTTTTGTCGACTCAACTCGAGGTTTTTGGAGCACATTTTTTACTCCAGATTAAAATGACACTCGTTGTGGTCAATCTTTCTGTTTCCAATGATTTTCCCTGGCTCTGCTATCCCACTCACAGAAAAAACAAGGAAACTTTGTGTACCGGCCTTGCTGCCCAAGGATCATCGATATTATTTTGAGATCACCATGCATGATCCACTTACGATCGTCGTACTTACTTTTCTGGAGAACAAATTATAAATTGTCTACTGCTCTTGTAATTGTACAGAATGCGCTATGGATATTGACGCATACCTGTTTCCTTCTGAAGCTGGACAACTTTATTGCTTCGTTTCGACGAATCGATGAATAGGCTCCAATCAGTGCCTTCGTACGGAATGTTGAATGTCTTAAACAGTCCACGCACATCATTGCAGAATACTCATCCCCGTACGGAATGTTGAATGTCTTAAACAGTCCACGCACATCATTGCAGAATACTCATCCCCCTTCTTCCGAAAAGCATGGAATTAAATCTTTTTCTCTGTACCCGAACAAGAAAACGAAACGCCAGATGCGAGCAAATTCTTTTCTGTAAGCCGTGAAACAAGCAATTCTGAAGCCGCCTTGGTCAGATGTAAGTCGCGAATCAAATAGTTCAGTTCAGTTTGTGTAAATGGTTGTGGGGCAAAATCTAGGTTCGTACTCCACTTCGTTATGTACGATTTCTTCAGTTCATTCAATTTCTGAACCATCTACTTCAAGTAAATGTTCTGGTTGCATAGGCACTTGTACATCTGGACCATGAGGGATAGGACGTAAAGCCGATGGCAGATTTAGATAGACGATGTTTTATTCTTTACATTGAAACCGTGAACACCGGTTGAACAAAAGTAACAATCATCACAATGCAACAAAGTGATGTTACTATAAATAAATACTATGTACATTCCGTGATTAAATAAAATAAATAGATCTACGTATCTTAAGTTGGCAACCTTCTAGTCAAAAGACTGTATCCATCTGTCTGTATTAATTTCGAAAAAATTAAAACGCGTCATAACTAAGTAAACAAGATTCAGATGTTTTGTGGTAACATATTTTAAATAAAATGATTATTTCTTAGACATTTAAGAAATAATACAATAGGAATATTATGCTTAGGATATGTCAAATATAAATGGCAGGTGTAGCTTAAAAAGAATTTAGAGTAATTAAATAATTATTCCATCCGAATTAAGAATATAATATTACGTATGCTAGCCAATTGCGAAGCGCGTATAATACAAAGGAATATATGGCCAATTAAATGAGACAGAGAGAAGTGTGCACTATGTGCGCCGCCTGTTAATAATAGTTATATAGCGTCATGTATGTTAGTTGCGAATGATTGTGCGAGCAGGAAAATAGTATAGATGACCGCGTGAATATGAAAAAGACAGAATGTATCTCCGTAAGATTAGACGTAATATGAATGTTTAATATTGGACTAGAGTAGGAGATACTAGTATATGCGTTTTAGTAGGGTCCACTGTTACACATAAGTTGTGTGTGCATGGTCTGCTAAGAGCGAATTTCTAGAGAGTTTGAGAAGAGTATCCGGCTCACCCGAGTCCAACAACCGCAGCCAGCAGCCGAGCCAGTGGTCACAGTTTTATATATTTGATCAGAGCAATTTTGAAAAGCAATGTTGAAAAATAATTTTGAAAAATAATTTTGAAAATAATTATTTTGAAAATATCAATTTTGAAAATAATTCTTATACCGCTTATTGCTTTATGATATACCGTTCATTAATATTAATTGTATGAATTTCGCATGATTTGAATTTCCTTACCTTTCTCCATTTCGCTACCTGTACTAACATGTGTCAAACGCTAGCCTATGTTCACAATAGCCCGTTGTTGATACTTTGGGGACAGTGACGCGTTTGTTCACAGTAGTGTCGCTGAGATCCGTAGTGATTTTCCATTCCGTTACCTGCACTAATTTGTGACCAACGCTAGCCTATGTTCACAGTAGCTAGTTGTTGATACTTCGGGGACAGTGGCACCTTTGTTCACAGTACTGTCACTGATATCCGTTGAGATGTACCATTGAGATATATTCACCCTACCGTAATTGCGATTGAATATACCCTACTTGTGACCTGCTATATTGATGTATGATCCATAACCCGCTGTGAGTAGTAAATACCGATTGTTCCTACCTGATACTCATTATTGTGTATATGTTGGTACATGATTTATAACCCGCTGTGAATGGTAGACGAATATTTCTACCCTACCCCTGATCCTTACCGTATATTGAGAGATCATTCATGATAGTATATGTATCCGTCATTCCGTGATAGTATATGTAGCTTCACCCGTATTGTTTGTTTGTGTATGATTTATTGATTGCTTGCATCCCGTAGTTGCTTCTCGCCGTTTCGTTATTTTGTCACCGCATTTTTGTAGTACTAGACAAGCACCGCTGAATTCATTTGCACCGCTTTTTCATTATTAATATTACTTTTGCACTACCCTAATAAAACCATTTGGCGTTATTGATTTATTTACTATATATTTTGATTACCGTTGTAAAGGCGGAAATGATTTAAGGTTTTTGTTTCGATTAAGAATTTTGTTATTTGTAGAATAATACTTTTCTTTTCTTTGTTTATAATTAGAAGAACAATACATGGTTTTGTGAAACCCTTAATGCTGTTTCACTATTAGTGGATAAGTTTATTACAGCCTCCCCGCAAGAACAAGAACACCTGGTTTACTTACCTACTGAGTTTCCCTAAGCCCTCAGTAAGCCACTGAGGACCGAAGGAACATCACCATCAGTTCCAGAGTGTGGTTTTGTTCACCCTTTGATCACCGTCTAAGTCCTTTAACGCCCGTATAGCAAATGTAGGGCGCCCAAGTTTTGTCTTGATCTCCTACTTTTACCTCTCCAACTTTTACGTTTGGTCTCATTAACTCACCACAAATGTAAGAAAAGGAATCTACAGACTTTTTACAGCCTCTTGACATCATTTAGAACACTTGACATCATTAGTTTGCTTTTTAGCGTATATAACACTTTTGATAGCGGAGGATACGTACCAACGGTTGCGTCAACATTGACAGCCAGCTTAGATGTGCAACGCGTTTAATGACGAAAGTGCTGCCATCTACCAGTTTATGATGTCAACGATTCGTTTTCATCATAAACCGACAAGTGTCAGCATTTCCTATGTATTTAAATATGTCAGTATGTCTTATATTTGTGACTTGTTTTCGATATATAATAAATTTTGAAAAATTGCAAAATTGCAAGAATTTCTGACATGATAGGAAGAAACTAAGGTCATTTTTGGATTCAGCACACAAACATACATAGGAATCCATCATCAAAACTTGAAAAACATGATACAACAGAAAAAATTCAGGCCTATGTAATCCTTGCCAATATGAAAGTGGAAACATAAATATTTCAAAAATAGTTTTTAATAAATATACAAAATAAGTACAAAAACGCGTTCTGCTTACAAATAAAAAAACGTCAATCTGGCTGGAACTAATACCCTGGGCCTCTTACGTAGCTTAGAAAAATAAACACACACACTAAATACAAAATTTGAATATCGCGTATTGATATCACATGTAAATTAAAGATTTTAGTAAGGGCAAATAATTTTGATAAAGAGTTAAAAAGCTAGTTAAATAAAAAAGAACTATTTTAAAGCAAATTAATTTCACTTATTCCTAGAATTAAGTTTGTTTATAAAAGTTTGCCTTTAGTTCCAGGCCCACCAGCTGATATAAAAGCCATTGTAAGTTCATCCAATTCACTCTTGATATCGTGGCTTTCACCAAACGATCCAAATGGTGTAATCACCAAGTACAATTTATATAAACGTAGTATGGATGGTAGGCAAGAAATCGATCACGGCAAACAGATCATTTCGAGTCAACACACAACATTTGAAGTAAAAGGTGTACAGCCACATGTTGAGTATCAATTTTGGGTTACTGCATCAACTAGGATCGGGGAAGGACAAAGTTCGGCAGTTGCAACGCAGGTTACTTCAAATAGAGGTAAAATATATTATCAGCTAAAACTATCATATGAATTGGCTTAATATAGTAGTGTGATATACCTTAATAATGAATTGTATGTACGAGGGTGGTTTGACGGAAATCTAGCCTAAGTAACCAAACGCACGATTTTTCTTTTATTTTTATTACTTGTTTTGAATATCGTTGTATTGGCCCCGTAATATCTAATGTATAAAATTGTTGTAAACAGGTGACCAAAATTGTACAATTTTTGGTCACCTGTCTACAACAATTTTATACATTAGATTTTATTTTTATCATTGATTTTTCAACATAGTCCCCTTTTAAAGCAATACACTTTTCAGGGCGGCTTTCCAACATCTTCATCCCTTCCGAAAAGTTATTTTGCTCAGGCTCTTCAAAATAATGGGAAGTTTCGGTCATCACTTCAATGTTTGTTGCAAAACGGTGTCATTTTTTAGGTTTGAACGCGTACGTTGTCATGCCGGAAGAGAACTTTTGGCGAACCAAACCAGAGCATTTTTTCTTCAATTCGGCGTCGAAATGGTCCAATATTGCATTATTGGATTCTCGTCAGTTATTGGTTTACCCTTTGCCAAGTAATCGATAAGACTCTTGCCTTTCGCATCCTAACAAACAGTCGGCATTACCTTACTGGTCCATCGGGTTGTCTTTGCCTTCTTCGGTGGGCCTTCGCCGGTTTTTCCTCTACTGCTTTAACTGTTCCTGCGTCACGAATTTTGATTCGACGGTTTGCTATAATGATATCATGGATTTTGTTAATGTTTTCTGGTGTAATGACGATATTTAAGGGCTCTGGGTGGCCATCACAAAAACACTCGTACAACCACGAACAAGTACAGCTTTCCAAAATTTAACTGATGCTGGCGACGGCGCAAACTCGCCATAAACAGCATCGAGTTCGGCTTTGATTTCTGCATTGTTTTTCCCTTTTTTGTGAAGGAACATAATCACTGAACGATATTCAACTTTTTCTATTTTTCACAATGATGAACTATGATTGTTTCAGATTTCATTTTCGTTTTAGAGTTAATCTGGTTATAATATAACTTTATTATTACTTTAATAAATTATGATTGCCATACACATAAACTTTTACAGGCATATATAGAAATTTATGCCTGTAAAAGTTTATGTGTATGGCATAAAGGTCGTCGTTGGATGATTTTGTACAATAATTGTAAATGTACCTTAATTGTAAATGAAACACCATCGAATCAATAATTTATAACTGGTATTCAGAATTTAAACGCAGTCATCATAATATGCTTGATAAATTTGACAGAGACAATTTAAATTTAATCTAGAGATTTGGGTCGTTAGATAATAAGATTTCGCCTTTATTTGTTCAGTACCAGCAAGAATTATATCTTTCGGCGGAGCCGTTTCACGTCCATGGAGAAGTTCAGTTGTGTTATCATGCATAGCAGTGGGTGCACCTAGAAGAGAATGGCTTCGAACTGATCAGATACTTAAAGGAGGAGCAAATCATAATATGCAATTGTTAGACACTGGAGAGTTAATACTTTCAAATCTACAACTACCAGATTCAGCTAATTATACATGCCAGGTAGTTAGAAATACAATAGATTAAAAAAATGTTTTGAAATACTCATTATTTCTAATTTATATTTGCATATTAACAGATAAATAATGTATTTGCTAGTATACGTTAACTTAAGAACACAAAAGCACTATGTAAAGTTTCCGTGACGTCACTAAAACTTGCAAATTTGCTCACTGCATTGCTCAATATTATACAAAATTCTAGAATTCCTTTCTATGACAGGTATAATTTCATTTTAACTACAACATTGTAATAATCAAATTCAATCTATGAGATTTTGAAGTTGATTATTACAAACCATCTATTTTCTAGGTGGATAATGGGCAGGGAACGGATAAAATTACATACAATTTACTTGTGCAAGTGCCACCTGGTGCACCTGTATTGTACGTCACGAGTGCAACAAGCAGTAGTGTTTTGCTCCATTGGAAATCTGGATCAAATGGCGGTGCAGCAGTATGCGGTTATACGTTGAATTATCGAAAAGAGCATGGAAATTTGGAAGAAGTACAACTGTCACGACACGCAATGACGTACGAGTTAAAGGTAAGATGTATTTCAACCATAGATATTATCACTTTTTAATTTGAGTTTATTTACAAAGTATTTAATATTCCGTTTGTTACCGTTTGTTTTATCTAAACCTAAAATTTATATTATTTCCAATTAAATGTAGAATATTAAACTGTAAACACTATGTGGACAGGATATAATAAAACTTCAAGGCTTAACTATATAAATAAAATATCTAGTTACCTGTACAATTTAACTAAACATTGTTTTTATTATATTCGTCACACACAAGGCACGATAAAGCCATAATATCATATAAAATAATCAACATTCGGAAGAGAGAACAAACTGCATATTTATTTTAATTTAAGGTTACCTTTTATAGTCCTTCAGAAATATCAATGTCACGCCACTGTCTATATGGAAAAGTTATGTCGCACTAATTTGACATCGGCCAATATCGTTCTGTCTTTTAGTAAACAAATACATAAAATTGTGAGGTTCAAATTGCGACATATCCGCCATTTCTATTTAAAGTGGTTCAGTGGTTAAAATCAAGACACATTTTATAAAAATAAACTTACTCATTTTAAATACTTACGGCTTTCTATGGCTTATGTAAACACGCTGAAAATTAATAATAATACCTTATTTGAAAGCTCTTACAACATTAAGAGGAATGCGACCGCCTTGAACGAAAATATCGTTTTTTTGTAAATCGCGCGAAGTTCTACCGCTTTTCCTACTTAATACTTTTGATTGAAAT
>WYDF02275155.1:0-17667 GCA_009867245.2 Adranes taylori | reverse complement strand
AACTTGAAGATAAAATATTTAATATGAAAATCTTTGAAGATTGAATATGAAATCTTTGAATAAACCTGACGATAATCATATAACTCCAGAAAGTCAAACTCAAATACTATTTTATTTGGCCCTCCATTCTGATTTTTTATGTTTAATATGTATTTATGCTAAACGGGCTCCATATCGATCCTGTTATTAGTGGGAGATGGAGATGGTGGCATTACGTTTGAGTGGGAGGTGGTGGCATTACGATTTCATTCCAGAAATTGCGTCTCTCTACATTTCCTTGTCCTGAACTGGTATCACATGCCAGTAAAATCCTCTGCGGCCCTTCTTCTGGAAACTAAGTCGAAACAACATGTTTAAAACATGATACTTCTTTTCCAAGCACACGTTTGTTTTATTGCTTATTTAGCTTTACTGCTTTATTGTTAACGCTCGCTTTATTGTTTCATTGTTTATTTTAATTTTTAAGGTAAGGGGCCAAATATTTTCTTCTGCGTCCGGGCTTCAACTGACTTTAATCTGCCTCTGGAGAGAATTATACATATATACGGCTCATGTCGTCACAACCACAAGTATGAAATTATTAAGTGCACAAATAATAGCGATTCTTTTGGGCTTATACAATTTTCAGCGACGGATGTTAGGAAATTTACTAGAGTGACAAATAATCGTACAATAAAATCACTCAATACATGACAAATATTGGCCATTGACAAATATAGAGCCGCTACACCAATTGGCGGAGACGGGCGTTTATATAATACTCATAATACATAAGTTTGAGCTTGGCGCTAGACTACTTGCTTGGTTCGATGCTAACAGCTTTAAAACTACCGTAATTAATTAAATTAATATTGGTAATAAATTGGAACGAGGGTGCTATAAAATCAAACACGCTGTATGACGTTCTGAATAAAAATGTAGTTTATAGTTTATTATTTATTATAATCAGTAGTTTTTATATAAATTATATTCCTATACAATTATAAATAGTCAGTTCATCTCTAATGGTGTACGTTTCTTGGACCTAACATATCAGTAGGTCATTGTGTATTTAGTTTTACTGATCCAGCAGAATGTACTAACAAATGCACTTTAAATATATATTGTGTTTGCGAATATCTGGGAGAATACGACACGCCTAACGTGGTCCCCGAGCTCCAGATATTCCCTGGTTATAAACACTTTGTATCACCAATACAACAAATGCTTTCGGAGAATTATCTATCTGGAGCAATGTCTGTGTCTACAGGTTTGAAGAACCTGTAATCTCTTACCCTGTATACTGGTCTAAACATATAAAATTATTACTTACTGGATTGTGGTGTTATTAAAGGAACATCTGTTGCAGGTGTAAAAATTTTGTCTAAATTGATTGGAGGCTTTGATATTGTAGAATTTTCATCCTGCAAGTAAAGAAATTTGAACATAAATTTACACAAAAGGAATTGAATTTACTTTATTTGATCTCAAATATGGACTCAACGAATGTCATCAGATTTATATATTTTATAATATAAGACATCGGTGTTTACGTCCAACGTTCTTTTCATTGATGAATAAAATTCTTCGGGTTTTTGGACATTATAATATATTTAGTAGCGCTTTTGCCACATCAGTCGACGTTTCGGCTTATTCGTTTTTTATTTTATTATTATTGATAATTTTATTACTATTTATTTTATTACTATTGATTTACTTAACATTAATTTCACAGTGATCTACAAGACCATAGCTGTGACGTTATTATGTTATAGTATCTATCTTCAATCATGGTTAGCAGCATACCACGATAGAAGAGGAAATGAAAATTAAACAGAAAATATTTCATTTATTTTCCATTAATCATATTAATTTAAATATCAGGTATCTAGGCCATTAGCTTATATAGCACTTATACTGTCGTGACCGTTGCTATCAAATTTCCATAACTATAATATTAAATACATGTTATATTTTACAATTGACGATATGTTGATATTGCAATTATTTCAAGATAAAAACCATACGTATTCAATGGACTCTTTACAAATAGAAATTTATCACGCCTCAAATTGTTTAGAATTATCTTCTAAACTTCAAACTGTTTTTTATTTTTAATGTTTACGTGGTATTTATTGTTAATTTTTTTATAATTCTTGAGTTTTTAAATTATGTAGGAGTATTATAGTAAACATAGTTTTTGTATCATCTAACTTTGTTACAGCTATCTTCTCGAGCTTCAGAAACTTGTAAAAAAGATGTCTCGCTCACATATATTTATATATTAAATTTAGTAAAACACTTTAGCAAATTTGTTTGAAGAACATATATTTCGGTGGGGGTTTTTAGAAACAAATGTTTGAAAAACATTTGAACAAGTACAATTACGACTTTTCTCACTTTTGAGAGCGGGTGGGGGGTTAAACACCCTAAAAACCCCTACTGCGTACACGCCTAGTAACAACTTTTCTTATTTACTTCGAAAACCGTTGCTATTTTTGAGCTCTTGTTCATATAAAGTTTCCTCCACCTTTCAGTGCATGTAGATTATGTACACCAACATGCACATGTACATTATATACTGTTTATTTACACAAGAGTTCGATATAAAAATGCTTGCATAGCTCAGCACTATTTAGACGCATTTTGAGCTTTGTTCTGGTTGTCTTCGAGCGAGCAATTTCGCACGTTTCAACTAACATAATCTTCCGTAAATAATCAGACCTATCTTTTGAACAGCGAGCATATTCGTAGTATTAAAAACGGTTTGCTCTAGTAAGCGCCACAACAAGTCACCGATTTTATGTAAAATTTAAATTAAAGTCAATCAAAACAGATCAGGTATATATCGATATTCTATTATGAAGTTTCAGCTGAATCTATCGATCTTTCTTCATCTTATCTTCAGATTCCTTTCTTCTCACTCACTTAAAAAGTATTTTGTAAACCCTCTCTAGCAATCTACGACTTCGAAGCGAAAGCGAGAAGGTCAGCGTCAGAGGAAGAGGGAGGCCAGCCATCAAATGCACAGAGACAACAACGATGACAGAGACGAACCCCAAAGAAACCCATTAGGCACGTTGCTCACGAAAGCCGCGCTAATTCATCCCCAAAGCAAAGTGAAGATCTGTTCACTCCATCCGGCTCGCCATTCCTACTAACAGCTCCAGGAGATGTTCCATTGCTACCTACCCCGGGCAAAGGATGGCTGTACCCTATCACACATGAAGACCACTACCTTTGGCTCTTTCGGTACATTTTCGGCTACAGTGATTAAAGATCTACGCATTCCTTTCATTTCACTCGACGACGCAATTATCTCTGGGCAAATATCTCTTATTCATGTACTTATTCATGTACTAATGGAGGAAGTTGGACGATTCCTCCATTATCATCGACAGCGTACCCGCGCCTGCCAATCTAATCCGATCAAACATTCTTAACGTAATCGAACTAAAATTTTATCTTTGCTTGTATAATGATCGTCAAGCTATACGTCATTTAACGAGCGCGAAGAAATATAAACACCATTTTTGAGGCAAGCATAAAAGCAAAAAAAAATATATTTGTTACCACGAAATAAATGTTTTATTTACCTAAGTATAGCTTAATATTATAGCTTAAGCTAAATATTATAATGGGCCGGATTTGAAAAATCAGCCCATCTAGATAAAATAAATATATACAGTTTTATGCACAAGCATATGTTATTGAAGATTATTATTGTCGATCAGATGCAAAGCATAACCTATTACATATTTTCTCACCCAATGAATCATATCACATATTTTGGCGCCCACCGTGAATGACTTAAAAAACCGCAATGGTGATTTATTACATATTTTGGCGCCCAACGTGGGGCATAAAAACACGCAATGGGGCGTATTATAGAGTAAAATCATATTTATTGTTAGAGGTACAGTAGTAACTAAGCTTATTTAAAGTGATTCTATGTTCTAATTTTTTTCCCATTTCTAGCACTTTTGTTACATTATTACGCATCAATCATAATATATACATTAAGCAATTTTGAATGCTTTAGTTTGTTTATTTTTTTAACTAGTTGCTTAAACATTGCTTAATTTTTTTAGTTTTAATTCTTAATGTTATCTTACTTGAAAGCGAACTTTTTTCTCAACTTTTTTAGACGCATCTGTTGAAAATAATCGAAAATAATTATAATCACTTTGAACACAGTTATCATGGTTTTTCATCAAACATATTTCACCACCAAGAAACATCGTACAGAACACAATAAACAAACACCATTCACATTATTAGTATCTTTAACGATAAAAATACAAACAGATTGAAACGGAAAATAGAAACAACAACGTTTAAATAAACACCTAAACGCCTTTTATTCGAAACGAATCATCATCTTCATATGCGGAAAAACTTTTGTTAGGGAAACAACTGTTTAACGCTTGCTAGTGAGCAGCCGATACGCAGCTGTTTTTGCTGGATTATGTACAACGCGTCCGCTATTTTTTACTGTTTTTTTTTCTTGGCATATGGCCAAATAATTAGGATGAATTGAAAGATATCTGGTCTGTTTATGTGTTTTATGGTTTCTGCGTATTATATAATAGATTTTCCATTAAATTAAAAGGAAAAATTATTTGCAATTTGTACGAGGAGTGTGAAATATATTTGGTTTTTATACTACCTTGCTTCCTCGGCAAAGGAAGGCTAAGGACGACAAAATATTAAATGCAAAGTACACATTGCTATAACTGTGCGTTTTTCTCCTAATCAACTGTTACCTTAAATAACTATTGAGTTAACTGAATTGAATGGATAAGTTATAAGGTGACATGATCAAAACTAAATAGATCAACCTATATAGTTTGTGTCCTAAATCTTTTGGCTTCCATATATACAATATGGGATAGCGGATTCGACCACAGAGTAGTAAGAGACTGTTCTTACTGTAGAATCCTCCGTGCCTTTAAGACCTTGACTCAACTCATTCTACTGAATAAAGAATTTTCTCCTATGAGCTTTCGCTTTTGAGAAAACCCTATGATTTTTTACCTAATGAGCTCCAAAATTTTCAACATCTACTGTTATAGCATATACTTATTTCAATATCTAGTAGCATATACTTATATAAACCGCCATATTGGATTTTTAATACCCCAGCTGTCAAAATCAAACAAAACTATCAAATGACGTCATTCTTGCTTTCTTATGAAAAATTTTTTTGAGTGGTCCTGGTAATTTTTTTAGACAAATATTTTTACGTCGCCCTGCTAGTATCTAGTTACTAGTGACTTTTATTTTAAAGCTAGTTACATTTTTTAAAATTAAAATCGGGAATTTAGTCAGTGCATGCGCGCAATTCACATTTACATGTCAAAAATAAATATTTATTAACAACAACAAGCGCCATCTCGCGCCGATTGTAAAGCACATTGTTCCAAACAGAGCCATAAAACTCCTACCTAACACAACGACTGAAGATCTCATATGGATCTACAACACCACGATGGAGCTAGCATACTATCCAACAAGGTGGAAGCACTCTATAGTAGTTACTATCCCTAAAAAAGCAAAGATTCAGCTGAACCTAAAAACAGATGGCCTCAAATCAATTAGGATTTCGCAATAAGCTCGCTGCAACTCAACAGGCAGCGTTCCAAGAAATGATAATTTACAAAGCTAAGAAAGAGAGAAAAACTCCATTTTGCGGCATTTTTAGATATAGAAAAGGCCTATGATAGAGAATGGCGAGGTAGGAAAGCAGAAGTCAACAAAGAAAGTAGCAAAAGAAGGCCTGCCACAGGGTTCCCCACTATCCCCAATACTATTTACCATATTTGTGGCAGACATTCTCCGTCTTGAAAACACGCCCGGATGCAAACTACTAAAACACGCAGATGGCACAGCAGTGATGTGCCACAGGAAAAACGCAGAAAATTCAATAAAAATTATGGATGAAAGCTTACAAATTTTGTTAAATAACTTTAGAACCTGTAAGAAGAACGGAGATTGTGAAATTCAGAAAGAAGCGTCCATAACCGAAGCTATGTTAATAGAAGGCAAGAAAATTAAATTCAAATCCAAAGCAATATACCTAGAGTAGTGTTTGATCAAAATCTAGATTTTAGACCTCACATTAAGAACAGAGCAGTGATAGTCCAGAACAGCACAAGAATGTTGTACCCCATACTACATAGAGAAAGTAAGATTACAGGCAACGCAAGAATAAAGATTCTAAACTCCATGCTAATTCCTCAATTAATATATGAATGTGAAATATGGATACAAGGTTCAGAAAAATCGAAACAGAAAATAGTCGAGCACAACAAACTACTCCGAAGAGCAGTAGGTGCACCCTTCCACATTACAAACAAAAATCTTCGCAAAGATCTAGAAGCAGAAGATCTAGCACTGGCGGCGACGGAAAGACGAGAGAAAATGATAAACAGAATGCAAGAACATGATGGCCTCAAAATAAGGAGCATCGCAAAAATTATAGAGGACGAGTAGCCAACAACAGGCAAGAAATAAGCCTTTCATTCATACCAATTGTGAAAGGATCAAGGAACAGATTCACAAATGATACATTTGCATTTGCAAACGATCATGCGCAAGAATATAAGGAAATGCGGAAGCAAGAAAAAACTTTATCCATTTTGAATGCGTGGGAAAATGGTTTTCATATTGTTTGGTGGCGAGCCGTTTATAGGAATCGTTTAAGAAACTATACCATAGGAGCACTGAGTGCTTGAAGAAAGAAATTAAAAATAAGGAAATGAAGAAAAAAATGGTGGTCTATCGAGAACCTATCGACAATGTAAACACTGAAATTACCTAGAAACATGAACCAGGAGGAATTTAAAATGTAATTTTTTAATTCAACGAATCTATGAGAACGGATATATTTATTTCAATAAAATGTTCAGTGTTGAACAGTGCAATATGCAGCACCTCTAGATGTAATTATTGAAATTGTACAGAATATAGCTGACTTCAGATGGGTATTGACAGTGGATCTAAAAGTTTTAGCCTACAGGAAAAAATCTGTATTACTGAAGACTTTTTGTACAATAGTACATGTAGCAAAACAGTTGAAATGAAATTACTATCACTGAAACACATAACTTATTATGATAATGTGTGATTAAAAATCTCTGTATTTTTCTGAATATTTGTTTAAGGCAGTTTGTATAAAATAAATTTGTCGTATACATAACCACTCACGCGAATGTTGGATATTGAAATGTAGCGACATTTGTTCCTTGAATTTTTTTGGCTCATGAATCATCTAACACAATGTTCAGATACTTGTTGTTTTCCATCATACATTTTATTAACGGATTTATCAGTGTCTGTGATTTCATAACTTGTATAAAATCACCCACATCTTTGAGAAATTAATGCCTGGTGCGGATTAGATGAGTTATTTATAGCTTATTATATGATGCGATAGTTTGTCTTAGATGTGTACATTTATTTTGATAGTTCTACATCTGCTTTACAATTTGATAATAAATTTGAAAAGTCATTGACAGCAATTTACTATTACAGTAATATGTCGTAAGTTGGATATTTTGAAACCTGCCAAAATCCGTGTAGTACAATTTGTACACGTTTACAGGAAAATGACGCATGCGATCATAACATAAGATCATAAATAAATACACACACATCCTGATTATTACGTCTCCAGAATCTGATAATTATAGGTGAATCCATAAGATAATTTCTAAAATTGTAGTCGCAATTATCTCATTGAAACGGATCCGAAAAGGACTACAGTATGAAATATTTTTATTGTGGAAAGCAAAAGAATGAAGAAGAAGAGTTTGCAGCATATACAAAAAAGGGCCTTGACACTGAATATACACACATACAGACTATTACCTACATCCTGATTATCGCCTCCGGGATCTGAAAACTAAAATTGGAGTCGCAAATATCTATTTGAAACTGATTCAAAAAGGAGTCCAGTATGAAATATGTTTATTGTGGAAAGCAAAATAATGAAGAACAAGGAAAGTTTGCAGCATATGTACGAAAGGATCTTGACACTGAATACACACACACACATTCATCCTGATTATCGCCTCCGGGATCTGATAATTACAGGTGAGTCCATATGATAATTTCTAAAATTGGATTCGCAAATATTTCTTTGAAACTGATCCAAAAAGGACTACAGTATGAAATATTTTTATTGAGGAAAGCAAAAGAATGAAGAATAAGAAAACTTTGCAGCATATGCAAAAAGGATTTTGACACTGAACACACACATCTTCACACATAAACACACACACACACTCACAAACATCCTGCTTATCGTTTCCGGGATCTGATAATTGCAGGTGAATCCATTAGTTAATTTCTAACATTGGAATCGCAATTATCCCATTGAAACTGATCCAAAAAGGACTACAGTATGTTTATTATGGAGAGCAAAAGAAAGAACAATCAGAACAGTCAGTGAAAATATAATTATGAATTCTGGTTAAAATAATAATTAAATAAAAATAAAGTAATGAATAAATAGATACGGTTTTAGTAACAGGTCGTTATTAAATAAGTAGGCATGAGACCTATTCATATTTCGTCATCAATATTTTGTGAGAATAAATCAAATATATATTTTATGTATGAAATCGTCAAATATAACACGGTATTAGTAGTCAGCATTTTGAGAATAAATTAGATAATTCTTTTGATGCATGATTTTTACGATTAAAGTAGATTAAAATTATTTAGTAACATGTTTGTTTATTGACCAATGTAATCTAAAATAAATCTAAAGGAATAAATAAAATCACTGTGCGTCGAATATAACAGTAAATTATAATTTAAGTTAGTGGTGGACAGCTGTGATAATGGAAGTACACTAATTATATAAATCTGTTAGGGTTCCTTTTGTGGAATTATGAACACCATTATTGTTGTTGGATGGTTGTTATGTATATTTGAATATGTTCATTTTTATTTTATTATTTTGCATGGCTATATTTATTGGTGTGAACGAATATTTTATTTAGTTTCATGTATGTACTGCTGAAACGTAACAATACATTCTTTATTTAAGTTCAAGGATTCTGTCATTTTTCTGCCTGAGACCCACGACTATCGTTAACTCTCGGGGTTGGCGTTATCAATAATTATTTAGCCCAGGAGACATGATTAAATCTTAACGGTACCTTAGCTAAGGTGCTAAGGTGATTAAATCCACTTTAGCAATAGTATCGTCTAGTGTTTTATTCAAAATTCTCTTGGGCTAATTAGGAGATTATCAGTAAAACATTCTGCATCAATAATAAAAGAATAACTTTGATAAAAGTAGATAAACCAAGTCAATCATTAAAACCAAGTTCAAATAATAAAGGATCTTAGTATCTATAAGGTGAGAGCAGGGGACTGATATACTGAAGTATACACTGATATTGTTCCACTTTGATTTACTTTTACCTGCCATTTAAAAGTAAAAAGTCCGCAGTCCAGACAGGATCCATGCGGAGACCCCTATATTGTTAGCAGGGGGGGGGGGGGGGGAGCATGGGCCTTAAGCTCTTAACAGCACTGTTGAGTCAATCAGAAAAATACCTAGACTAAACCGTGCTGTTAAGAGCTTAAGCCCAATGCCCTCTCTCTCTTTCTCTCTGTCCCTCTCTCTCTCTCTCTCTCTGCTAACACTTTTAGGGTCTCCGAATGGATCCTGTCTTGATTGACGACTTTTTTGTAATTTGATGGCTCCCACAACTTCCTCCATTGAGATGTAAGGACTTGCTTCATTGAGAGCCGAGCAAGTCCTTGTGGGCTCAGATCTTGACGCTGGTCACTAAAAGGCCCTTCTACATATTCTGCCCATCTTTTCAACTTGTGCTCAACATTGGTCCGTCTTAAGATTACTTTACATTATTTATAGAGTCAGAAAAATACCTTCAGACTGACTCATCTCCGCCTTTGTTACTCTGCCGAAGAAAATCAAAGCCACAAATTGGGATCATATAGGATGATAAGTCTAATGTCCCACGTTCTGAAAACCTTTCTGCGGATCATACAGACTCGAATATAAAAGAAGTGCGAGCAACAAATCGATCCAACTCATTCGGCTTTGGAAAAGGCTTGGGAACTCAAGAGGCACCTTTTTCTCTTAATGTACTCATACAGAGATGCAAAGATATGAATGTAGATGTGTACGCCTGCGTCGTTGACTATCGAAAAGCGGTTGACCGGATGTCGCATCAATAGATGTCAGAAATTCTACGAGCCTCAGGTATAGACGCTAGAGACCTGTGCATTATTACCGACCTCTACTGGTATTACACTGCACAAGTAAGGGCGAACGGTATAACGTCTGAAAAATGGCAATAACAAATGTGCACGACAAGGATGCGCTCTGTCTCCCCTTCAGTTCAACTTTCGTTCTGAAACTATTTCAGAGAGGCACTTGAAGGCACCAATTTAGGCGTCAAAATGAATTGTGAAAGAATCAGTAACCTTCGCTACGCAGATGACACCGTGGTAATAGCCCACAACCTCGTAGAGATACAGTGAGCTATGGATCTTATCATGGCACACGGGCAGCGTTTCTATCCGTATGTGAGCATCAAGAGAACAAAGCTGGTATTTTTCTCGAAGCAACCAACAACCAAGACCAGCTCCAAGTACTGTTTTATATATAAATGATAAAGCTGTCGAAGAAGTACATACATTTCGATACCTGGGAGCAATCTTGAATGAACAAAGTGATCCGAAAATCGAGATCAAGACTAGAATCGAGTTCACTAGCATGAAAAACCTTTTCATCGTACGCGAAGTCTTCAGCTTCGTGTGCGATTTTTGCACACGGAGCTGTTCAAAAATACACATCTCCGTGTGCGATTTTTGCGCTGTTACATTTTTCCTGTCCTATTCTATGGATGCGAAAGCTGGACATTCAACCAGGAGATAGAAAATCGTATAGACGCCTTCGAAATGATTTTATTCTGAAAAATATTACGCATCTCATGGATTGCAAGATGAAAACATCGAAATCCTCAGTCAAATTTTTATAGCCGATGAGTACTGAGAAGGAAAGGAACTGCAATACACCATGCGTGGTGAAAAGCATGAGATCCTCCGACTGAAAGTTCAGGGCAAAAATATTAATAGGATCACGCCAGGATTCATGACTGAAGGATCTGAGGAGATGACTCGGACGAATATTGACAGAGATCTTCAGGGGTGCAGTTTATCGAGGCAGTTGGATCGCCAACCTCCGCAGGGAGACATATCATACAGCATTTAGATTTACAATATGTGTAACAAGTTATTTGTTATTTCTATTCATGCCGATGAAATAAGACGAGGTAAACTAAGAATTAGAAGTAAAGTTTTGTGAAGAACTCTATTTTACATCAAGGTCGTTTAAAAGAAATACCGATTTTTTTCAAAAAAAGAAAGGTAAAATTACTCACCAAGCCTATTTTAAAAACTCTATGCGTAAGATCGGTGAGAAATTGACGCTTATCTGGATCTTTTCTATCAGATGGTTTAAAACCGCGATGTCCATCAAGAACGTCACACACGCTGCGCGATTTCTGTAATGGCGCGAAATACAAATTTTTGTATTGTTGCACTTGTTTTCTCGATGAATCCGATGATTTAATTTCGTTAAAATGCGATGAGTAATAGTTCGTTGGTGTAGATGGAACACTGGAATATTTCTGTTGATTTCTGTTGTATCCAAATGAACTGCTTTTACGCAATGTATTTGAACTACTTATAGAACGACTGTATGTCGTTTTCGTTGAAGTATTTATCGATTGATCTTTATAGATTTGCCTCATATTGTTAGTTAGTTGTAATAAATTCAGCACCAAAATCACTTAATTTTTTTTTTTAATGAAATCTACAAAAATAATTGGTTTATTACTACAGCTTGAGTCGAACGGTAACTTAGTAGACTACACTGTTTCTTTTAAAAATAGGAGCGCGCGTTACTAACACGATTTAAGTACAGTTTTAATATAATTTTTCGCGATTTCTAGACGTGTTATTGAAAAGTATTTTGAATCGAAATTAGAAATTACTATAACTGCTTCTAATAAATGGACATTTTTATAACTGTTTTACTTATTATAAGATTATTGATGTTCGATTTGGCAATAACCCAGTGAGGTGGGTGGGGTTTAGATTGTCACAGGTGAGGAGAAGAATCTATGAAAATAGGAGGGATGAAATATACAGCATAGAAGGGAAGAGAAAGGGAGAAGGGGAGAGAACTGGAAATATGGCAAAATGAGCGGTCTAGCTAAAGGAAGATGGAGCCGCTTGGCAAAATGCTCGATCAGAGGCCGAACAGGTAGTTGCGAAAATATCAGCGGATAACATTACGGGTAAAATTGTAAACGACTCGGTAGCATGGACTACATTCAGTACAAAGGCGCAAAGATTTTCAAAATAAAAGAGGAGA
Source organism: Adranes taylori (assembly GCA_009867245.2). Classification (NCBI taxonomy): domain Eukaryota; kingdom Metazoa; phylum Arthropoda; class Insecta; order Coleoptera; family Staphylinidae; genus Adranes; species Adranes taylori. The sequence goes on along the minus strand of WYDF02275155.1, from coordinate 5,261 downwards.
AAAAGAGAGAAGAGAGGGAGGAGCACCTCATTTCTTAGTGATAAACAAACGTTGTTAGAGCTATGGTTATGGTTAGAGCAATTTGGTATGCAAATAACTCGTAGTGTGATCAATCAATGTGAAGGTCATAAAATGTACCACACCTCGAGGGCTCGATCTGGGTTAGGCACTATTTTTGTTAGAATCAAACTATGTTCAAGAAACCCGTAGTGTAAATTATCTAATTAGAAGGGCGTCTAATTTCCGAGGTGTCGGATCGGGTTGGACACTATTTCGCGTGAAACCAAAAAGTGTGCCCAAACAGGAAAGTGCGGAGGAAAGCATTGCGAAGGGGTACCTGTAATGCAGCCTACAGGTGTGGGACGTCCCAAAGACAGTGTAATCCGATGTTAGGCTCAAGAAGTTACGGAATACGCTCAGGGATGTGGAGAGGAGTGTTTAACGAGGTATGTAAATTAGTTTTGCACTACTATTGGTAATTTGATGTCTGAGGCTAATGGTGTTCGTAAGTGAGTTTAAACCTCTCCCAAAAAATAAAAGATTATTGAAATTAGATAAAGGACAGAAATACTCTACTAACTTTTGGGATATTAATTGGCTTGAAGCAAACAGTCGTTGCAGTGACTTAATTATATACATAGATTGTAAACGGTTCTAATACAATGAACACAGTTAAGAAGTAGGATACGACAAGTGTGTCCTCTGAGTGCTAGTCCGAATAATGTATACATATCTGAAGTAATGAGAAAGGGGCAAGCTGGAGGTAAATAAAAGCAAAATTTGGAAGAGATGAGTGAAATGATAGAGCGAGTAGATAAATATATGAGAAAAAGAGGGCTTGAAGTGAATGTAATATAAACAAAAATATTAGTATGTAAGAAAAGTGGAAGAGAAGAAATGATGGAAGCCTGGAGATAGAATAGAGTATATGTAGAAATATTTGGAATACTTGCTGAACTATAACGGCTTAGACAAAGCGCATACGAGGATGCTGACCGTGAAAGCTAAAGCTGTGTTAGAGCGAGTGAAATGGTTATGGGAAGATTGATTTGGTAAGTCGGTGAATATGAGCTCAAAGATTATGGAGATGTGTGTAAAATTTATTTTGATGTATGATGCTGAAGAATGGGCAGTGAGTGAGAGAAACGACTGTGGGAAAAGCGATATAGAGAAGATGCAAGTAGGATGTATGAAAAAGATATTTTGGGTAGACAAATCGACGCCTGCTGAAATTCTGCTGCAAGAACTAAATAAATATAAGTGTGGTTTGGAAGGGTTTAAGAAGATGGTGAGATATGAGAGGATAGTGATGATGGAGGACAATAGTAGTGTGGTTAATTTGGTGTACTTAGATGCAATGAAGGGGGGAATAATGAGTGTGTGGAACAGGGAGAGGGTATGATTTATAAAAGGATTGGGTGGTCTATGGATGAATCATATCGTAAAATGGTGGACAAAAATAATAATATAAATGAAGTGATAGAACGGATGAAAGATGTAGAAAACCAGGTGCGTTCACATGCAGATGCGTTCACGGTGCGCCATTGTATTGAAAGTTGACAAAAGATCAAGACTCACAATTTGGTTTATCACCTTACGGACTTCCTTTGTACATATGTAAATAAAAATTAAACCATACGCAACCAGCAATAAAATATCCTAGCACGCAACCACAAGATTTATTTTTGCACATTAAAAGAATTATATTAAAAGAATTAGTGTACCAAAATTGTACAAGGCTAAATACAGGCAGGCTAATTGCAGGCTTGTAGATGCTTTTTCAAATATTTGGTGTAAAAAGTACCAAAAAATCATAGTGATAAATTCACTTGTTGAATTTTGCTTGATAAAGAAATTTGTAGTTTACTTCAACAGGACGTAAATGACCACAAATTTTACACAGACAATCTCCAAAAAAAGTAATTTATTGTTAATAATTTTTAAATATCTCAAATTAAGAAGCTAAACTCACATTAAAATTAAAAAGAACGAACTAAAATTATTATCTGCAGTTATTTTGGAAGACATATGGCCTTTACTGTGTATGACATTTTAAATGAAAAACAAACATAGTGCAAAGAGCATGTCAAAATGTCCTTGGTCTCTTCTCATACACAAATTTATTATATTATTGCACTCCCTTATTTGTGTTGAGATTCTTATAGTTCTAAAGAAGATGTTTATTGGGTGTTCGCGTTGCAATCTATGTCAACTCTATTTTAAATAGCAGCTACGACACCCAAATAGGCCGTTCTTTACGAATTAATCTGCGCGACTAGTAATTTTCTCTATAAGCTATATTATAGGTAATAAGTATATAATGGTTGAAGGTAGAATACCACAGTTTTTGATGATGGATGGAAGTATGAAGGAAAAAAGATTGTTCCTAGATGTAGGTATGGGAGCGAGGAAAGATGGAATCGGTATTGAATGATGATAGAAGATGTAGTATGTGTAGAAATAAAAGAGGAAAGATGAAAGTACTGGGTAAAGGCATGTGAGAGTTTGGAATGGGATAAGGGAAAAATAAGTTTGGCTGAAAATTGGATTTACTTGAATAGTTTTAGGTGTAGGGGATGTCCTGTACTCTTTCTCTCTTTTTCTCTCGCTCAACATTAGAATTATATATTATATTTATGTTATTGAAATATTGTATTGTTTTAGTATGGATTGATTACATGGAATGTGAATGGGAACTACACAGGGCCGGCCATCTGGAGGTGCATCCCAGGGAGGTGCATCGTTTTGAGAGGGGCCTCAAAACGATCAAGTAATAAATGCGTTGAACGCTTAAATGCTCTTGCTGTACTAAGTATCGAGAAGAAAATTGTTAAACATTGTAATTTTCTCAAGTTATCAATGATATTGCTTTGAAAAGACCACACATTTAAATTAAAATAAAATTACTAATTATATATTATATATTCTGTGTATCGCTTTTTTTTCTTATTTTAAAAATATGTTAGGGCCCCCAAAAGGTTTCTTGCACCCGGCCCCCCTAATAAGGAAGGCAGGCCCTGCAACTGCATATCCAAACTCTCTACCTGTTATGAAACTAGTGGCCCACGGCCCTAGCATTTCTATACAGTTACAGGTAATATCGAAGTTGCTACAAATGCAGCTATTATCACAGGGCTCCGACATCGAGTTCGTTTTTGAAACAGAATGTGCTATAAGTGTTAATACGAGGCAAGCTAATTAGTCTGATAAGTCTAATTAGTGATGTAAACTTCCTTCTATAAGAACAGAGAACAGGATCTTTTGCAATACAGGATCTTTTGTTAGTGAAAAGACAAATCTGATTTACTGTAATAAGATTTCCGAAGTAATAAGCAAATTGATTATTTTTAAAAATAATTCAAATGACTGGATTCCATTTATGATAGCCGCAAACGTGTGTTGCTACATAATGGTGAATTATTCTTGGACATCACGAAATTGATTTACAATTTCAAATTGTTTCTGTATTCAAAACCAAATAGTTACATAATATTTGCTCTTGGCGTCTAAAAAATTGTATTTTTCTTTCTTATTAAGTAATCCTCTTCCACCCCTAAAAATTTAGAACCCATTACAAATGCTCCTCACCCTTTGGATGTCATTACAAGAATATAGCTGTAAAGGTTTACAAAGTCCTGGAAGTTCGATTGAAATTTGGCTAAGATTGAATGATTAAAGGTCACACTGAAGCATGTGAACCAGAATAAAAGTAAAGCTTGCAATATTTATGAAAAGATATTGTGAAGATATTGTGAAAGATATTGTGAAGAACTTAAAATAAGTATTGAAGAGGAAGAAGAAGAAGTTGCTTGAAATAAATGATCTATTGTAGTAAATTATCCAATAGATATTGAATAAATGTTCGTTGTCTTTAATGTTAGATTTATGTAGAAATGTTAAAATTCACTTTAGACCAAGATTTCCATACCTGTATATCGAACAATAACTTGAAATCGACTATTAACTCATGACGTCACTGTGATATGCGCATGCGTTTCAATTTGTCAATATGCAAGAAGCATGGAAATAAGGAACATGAATATAATTTTAAGTTAAAATATTAAGTTATATTAATTTAAGGATAAATCCTAGGCATTAACTTGTAGTTATCAATAACTTTACACGATTTGCAGTATATGATTCTTTAGGTCATTATGAAACATATTTTAAATTCAGCACTCATAATTTTTAATCACTATACTAAATATATATCTTAAAATATTATTCAAACAATTTCATTATTATTTTTATTTCCACATTAATGTTTTTAACTGATTTTGGTGTCGAATTGAAATAATGTAATGAGTCTGGTGAACTGTTTTTTTTTTCTCCTTTTTTATCGTGCTGAGAATAGAGCCGCTTGGTCGATACAGTAAGTGGTTTCGCGAATCCAAAAATATCATCGAATCTTAAAACAAATTCGCTGAAAAAAATCGTTGGCATTTCTCCAATCATGTTAAGGCCCCGCGTAATTTGACTATTTAATAGCATATTGGCGTCATATTTCTGACGCTTTACGTATATCAACATCAGAACAGTTAAATACATAATGCTTGCTTGTATTATTAAATGATCTAAGTAATCGCAACCAAAATGACATTATTACATTATGATGTAAATGATCAATAGAAATAGTAATTTTTAGAAAATGAGGGAATTTTCGGATTTATGTGTTAGTAAAATAAAAGTGTTTACTTCATCAAATAGATTAGACGGCAACCTGTTTTGAATGATCTACTCACTCATCGTCAGGTCTTTTTTAATACTAATCTCTTATTGAATTCTTACGTAACAGAAAAATAATCAGACTCACGAAAAGAATCACGTCAGAATCTTATATTTCTTCATTTTCAAAATTTTGAGATGCACTTTGTGACATGTAGTCTTGTAATCTATACGCACCTTAAGGTGCGTATAGATTAAGGTGCGTATAAGGTGCGTATAGATTGTAATCTATACGCACGTATAGATTGTATAGATTGTATAAGGTGCGTATAGATTGTAATCTATACGCACCTTAAAGTGCGTATAGATTACAAGCACCTTAAGGTGCAAGCACCGTATAGATTACAAGCACCTTAAGGTGCTTGTAACCGTATAGATTACAAGCACCTTACGGATCTATACGCACCTTAAGGTGCGTATAGATTATGCGCTTCTCAATTGTATTGCAAAGTTACAATAGACGGGCTGGGAAATGGACGCCATATTTTGATGCTACTCCGCCTTAAGTGCACCACTTCTTGCGACCCACTCTGTGT
>WYDF02275144.1:0-17667 GCA_009867245.2 Adranes taylori | reverse complement strand
ACTATCCATTACCAGGTCATATTTTATTTAAATGTAATTCCAAAATTTGACATTTAATTTCACATATTAAAGCGTTCCAGACAGACGGACAGACAAAGCTAGACGTTCATATATAAGTATTAACGAATTTTAGCGGGCGAACAAAAATAAATTACATGTTAATTGTAAATTCGTAAAAACACAAAGATTGAAAACCAAAAATTTCATTCTGGAATCCATGGTATCATTTTGCTTTAGTGCCTGTTTGTAAAGTAGTAACAAAGCATTCACCAATGTCAACTCAATAATATGGTAAGATATATTCATATACCATTTTCTGCTCTTCGTAGCAATATTCTACCATCCCCAACCCTCTAGAAGATTAACCCCACTCATATGGCGATGGTATTCCTGAATTACGTATGGACAATTTTTTTTTTGAAGCATGGTTGTTTACTTCACCTATCGCTGTCATGACTTTAATTTATTATAATTGCGACGGATTCAAAAGTATATATCCTGCCATCCCAAGCAGCAAATTATATTGAGTCTTATGCAATCACGACCTTTGAGACGGTATTTCTTAATCCTTATTTCTTGATGAATCAGTTTAGTAAGCTATTTGGTTGAAGTTATTAATTCATTAATGTCCCATCGATACAAGCGTTGTGAAACAAGCTTTGTGAAAGCTACAGCGTTGTAAAACAACAGGACCATCTCCTGCTACTACGGCGATCTTGACCTAATTGTGACTTGCCTGTTTGCCTGTAACGCCCATTCTCTCTAGACGCCTTCATAGTACTTCATATGACTTAGCTAACATACTAATTACCAGTGGTACAGTCTAGTATGCACCTACTAGACTTTGAGTAGAAAGGCTCGATGCTAAATTGCATCTTAGCTCTTCGGATTGATCGTCCAAATTGCATCACTTCATACTCAAATTGACCGGTATCAGTAAGCATTCTTTGCTTGATTACGTTGCTACACCTGTCTCAATAACTCTTGATTTTCACGACGCTAGCATGAGTGACGATACAAGTAGCCATCTAACCGGAAGGGAGTCATAATTACTCTTGCCAACAGTCACACTTATTTTTTACAGTCTGACATATCAAGTTATAGATTTTAACCAAATGTGTTGCTGGACATGCGCTTTGTCCATATCAATTTGTGTAATTTGGCTATATTATACAGAATTGCAGCGATAAATTGACTTAAATAAACATATTTCAGCCTAAAGAGATTTCTTTAGAAATTTCTTAAGAGTTGTACAAAAATAATTTTCTTCCTCCTAAGCACAGTTAAGGATCATGTAGAATAAACCAACTTTTGAGAAACACTGATCTTGAACAAAAAGTAACATAAAAAATATTAAAGCGCACCTACGTAAAATTATAAATACATTCGTAGACATGTACAACATTATGATTTGCATTAATCAAACGAACGAAAAATATTTTCTTGTTTTGCATGGAAGTGGATAAATCTTTAAAAAGACGAAGTATTTCAGTGCATCCAACAGTGTCGGATTTATACCCACCAAAACTCTACTCCCTGTTGGGAATTTGGTCTACAAAAGGATATTGGGAAGCACTTGGGAGGCTTTAGGTTTGGTCATCCTCTTCAGTCTTGGACTTGAATTTGAGAAGTTGTTTATTGAACAGATTATTTGCAGGCAGTATGTGCGACAGTATGCACTTTACAATCAAGGGAAACCTGCAAAACCTTGCTCGTAGCACGGTTGGATTTTTCTGTGTTCGTTTTTGTTGCTAGTATGTTGTTGGTAAATGAGGTCTTTTTTTTTTCTCTTATTTACTTTATTCATATTCCTCGGCTAAGGGGTTACCTTAGAGATAGTGTGATAGATTCAAGAATTTCCTGAAGATCTTTGGGCGGTTCCTGCATAGTGCTTGTGATTCGTGCAGGTGGGTCAGGAAATTTGTTCTTTTCTCGTCTAGAGCAGTAGTTTGTTGCTCCCCAATGGGAGCAAATAGTATGATAGGCCATTATATTGCTTTTGGGGTTACGCCTTTGCGGATATTTGGACTCAAGATGCTCTAGACAATTGTAGATTGGTGTCTCTGAGCAGTGCTCGTATAGAATATTACTGGAGTCTCTGGGCTTTCCGTAGGATTCTACGTTTACAGGTAACTAAATTATGGATTTGGCTCTGGTTTCCGATCGAACATAATTCTAATATAGGTGATCTCAATTTGCAGCGGAATTGAATCTCAACAGAGCTGGAGGCGAATATCTTGTTGACGATTTTTCGCATGGTTTCGGTGTTGAATGAGACTAGCTTCAGTTTTGCTTGGGTTGGGTGTGACTCGTCTGTTTTGCGTAATCTTTGAAAAGGAGTTTAGAGAGTTTTGAATTTATCTGCTGCGTATAAGGCAGTGTGACCCTTTGGGTCCTTAGGGGCCAGAATGTCATGACAGTACGTGATGTACAATAGTGGCGCTAAGACGGATCCTTGTGGAACTCCCTCTTGAGGATAGATAGTTTTAGAAAGAGTATCTCCTATTTTTATTTGAGTACTGCGATTAGGTAAATATGACTGGACTATTTTATAGAGTTTGAGTGAAATACATTTATATTATGGACTTTTTGAATCAATCCGGCGTGACAACCTGAGTCAAAAACATGAGTGATTCCAGAAATACCGCTAAGGAGCAATAAGCATTGTTTAAGCGCGAGTGAGATTGAAATTTGAAAAGAGCATCGTGCGTAGAGCGCAATGCTCTTGTAGAATTTTATTGGTTTCAAGAATATTCCATATTCGCGTAGTCACTATCCTTTCGAAAGTTTTACCTATCACATTAAGGAGAGTGATAGAACGATATGACGAAACATTTCTTGGGCCTTTTCGTGGCTTGGGAATCATGACTGTTAAGCCAGTTTTCCACTGCAATGGGAAGTATCCTAATAAAAGACATTGCTTAAAAATGTCTCGAAGTAGTTGCATTGGTTCAGCTGGAATATTTCTCATGGTGTGGCTGTCCAGATTATTGATTCCGAAGGCCGAGTGTTTGCCACTCTTAAGTGCAACGGAGATTTTTTCAGGATTGATTGGGAAAATAATCTCGTCATTATAAAGAAATTCTGGGATTGATGTGTAGCGGTCATTTAGAATTTTGACGTAGGAATTTGTGTTTATTAGTTATCAATTTGTTATCAAAGTTAGGGTTATTTGGAATTTGGTAAGCAGATTCTAAATAATCGGCAAAGTAGTTAGCTTTTTTTCTGGATTATTTATTATTTGATCTTGTAGGTTTGTCAGATGTGATTTGGCGTTTGATTTTTTTACCTGCAAGGCGGTGAAACTGGTCCCAGAACTTTTTACCGTTACGGTAATCGAGTTTTGAAGCGGCTTCGGTACAAAACTTCCCTTTGTACGCAATAATATTGCGACGGATTAGAGCGTTTAGCCGGTTCCATTCAGTTTTAATGGCTGGGTCTCTGTGTCCAGCAAACTGGCGAAAACTTCGTCTTTTTTCTCGAATCATATTTATGATGTTTAGGGGAAGAGGCTATCGATTTATTGGTACGCTTTTTAGAGGAATACTTTTTGCTGCAGAATTTTGGATGATCTGAGATTATTTACAGTAGTATCTATCTCAATTGGAGTAGATATTGTAATGCGTTGAGGAGTGAATTTGATTATTTGTTATTGGGAATATTGCCAGGTTGCTTCTTGGACTCATCTGACAACAATTCGTATAGGGGAGGTTCTGGAGCGTTGTCAAGATTGGTTTTGAATAATAGCGGATAGTGGTCGGAAGTTATTGATGTGCCGGCGTAGCACTCTGAATCAATTTGGTGGATTAGATTTTCTGTGATTATTATATGGTCCATTCTAGAAACACCTTGGCGGTTTGCGATTCTATTTCTGAATTCTACATATCGCGCGTTGAAGTTGCCCATTAATATGGTTTTTGAGAGCCTTGAGACGTACTGCGGATATACCAAAAATAATTGAGGTATATCCTCAGATGGAGGGTTGTAATAAGAAATGATTGTGACTGTTGAATTGCTGAATAAGACATTGGCCGCCACACATTCAAGAGCTTCGAATTGCGGAGGAAGGGGAAATGGAGTGCTGTCGTAATAATTGCTGATGGCAATCGCGGTAAACTGTTTTTTTAAATACCTGATATTCTGAGATATTAATATCTTATGTGCGAAAGGTCTTTGTTATAGAGAGAATTTGAACTTTATCCGAAGAGAGAAGGTTTCTGATAGGGCCTATCTTAGATCGTACTCAGTGGGAATTCACCTTACCGATCACCAGTTATTATATTAAACTATTTCGTATTTCTTAAATATACTATAACAAATGTGCAACATAAGAATAGTGAAGCTGTAATAAATAATATTAATATAGCCATTCATGGAAAGAATAATTTGCCTATGCGATGAATTATATAGTATATCATAAGAACTGTCATAGGAAATATAGATATATACGCACACACACACACTTGTGCATCTTTATACATTCATACATTTATCGTTGCGCAGACACGCTGGTGATAGGAAAGGACTATGCCATACATATCCTCGACCGCTTGCTTGGTTGGTTATTGGAGCACATTTGCTTCCTAAATGATAACTTTTATATGCCTTGTGTATTTCCGCTGACTCGACACTAATCGCCGCAGACGCACGCTAACATATAAGGGCAGTTTAATATCAAAGCGTAATATTACTCGTAAGAAAATACGACTAACAGAATTCTACTGCAACTATATCTTAGAATTTTGGTTCGAAACATTAAAATTAGGACTATTCAAGTAGTCAACGGATAGAAGGTTATTCCATATGGAACGTCATTAATTTCAAATGAATTAAGTGAAGAGATACTGGAGGAATTGTGAATTAAGTGAAGAGATACTGGGACTTCTTTACCGAGTCTAGCTATGTCACAATAGGCGCTTCTTCTATATTACTTTTGAATATCTTCGGAAATATTATCACACCCAACCGGGATCGATACCCGGCGCCTCCATGAAAATTTCACACCCCACATGGGGTAGTCACTAGGGATTTTATTTTATGGTTACATTTCGAGAAATAAATTACAGGCACATCAAATTTAATTAAACGCTGAGTTGATTTTCAATACATCATTTTAATTAGATATTTTAAGGGAAAAATGCAAAATCGATGTTAATTAGCAACAATTAAATGCTTAATTTAATATAATTGTTTTAATCATTTCGATCAACCTTTGCACAAATATTGAAATGTCATAATTGAAAAAATCTTACATTCTCGTATGGACGCCGGACACCAAATCACCCAATCTGATATTTATGATTTATAGAAAGAATTAAGTTTAACGCGAACTGATCTACACTTCTTCTAATTTTGAATTGAATACAGCAGGGCAGGGCCCACGACTATTGCTTTTATTGGCTCCCTCGTGAATGTTTTTCTAGCAATCGCTCCAACTATTTACTGCCACAACTATATCCCTGACACTGACTTGACTTTATATTAAAATGCGGCAGTTCCGCTGTAACTAGCGCGTGTCTTACAAAAGTAAATTTTTATCTAGTATGTAATAAATGCAAATTGAATATTGTCGCGATAAAAAATTTTTGCGAGATTGAATTAGGTTTTCACAAATTCGTTGGTTGTAAAAACGCCCAATTCTTTCGGGATCACAAAATATTAATAACTTTAGTTTTAAACGGTGGTAGAGCTGAAAAAAATGATCTATTATTAGAGCTTCGGAGTGGCCTGGCTCTAACGAAATAGAACTTTACTTTAATGTTTTATTAACGGCTAATATCAGTCATATCGACAAATCAAATATAAGACCCTTACCTATTTAAAACTGTGAAGCAGCTTTATAGAAGCAATTATGGTCCAGAGCGGTCCAGATTGAATGATGATACAGTCTATGATAAACACTAATAAAGAAATGAAACGATCAATCAGTTTTAAAATTCTATTATCAATCAACAAACTATTATATATTCGTATTACAATAAAATATAGTAAATGTTTTAAATGAATTTTAGTTTCGGTAAATAATAAGTAAACACCTCTTAAATGATCTAAATAAATTCATAAATCTTTTCTAATACAAAGCGATTAGTTACATTTAATAATTACGAACAAGGAATGTCTGCATTTATGAAAGCAATTTAGTTTCTGCATAAGTTGATGCAAAACACAATTATTACGCGAGATTACATCACTAAATAAATATCTATTGTGCAATAATCAAATCTAAGTTTAACTTGTTATTTCTATTCTTTAAATAAATTTAATATTTCTTCTCATACATAATAAATTTCTAACTGATTGCATACATTTCCATTTTACTTGAAGTTTTAGTAAGTACCGGAGACAAGAACAAAAGCGATTGCTTGGCGACTTCACGAAACAGCTTGTCATGCAGCATTTGTATTTTGAATTTGAAAACTGGAAATGGAAGATAAGAACTAAAGTGAACTTCGTTTTATATATCTTTTTGTAGATCCTAAATTAGCCCGTTGTTATATAAAAAATATAGGGACTGATCCCCATTTGCAAAGACGCTCAACGGTGGAAACACTGAGTCTCTCTCTCTATCTAACTAGTTCTTTCCTGCCTTAAAATGTAGAGGTTTCTAGAATAAATTGGTTGGCTACTAGTACAATTTGCCGTCTAAAGATCGAATATAACCGAAGGTTCCCGGAGAGTAACGATTAAGCGTTTCCCTAACTGCTTAGTTGAATGGCATGAAAGAAATGTCTTTCATGAAACGTCATCAACAATTAATCTTAAGATGCTTATGGGTGATTAGCAGGAACGTCCGTCTACCTATTGAACGTGTCGTTTAACTATAGTAATCTTTACATTAGAGTTTCATTACTTTTCTGGATTTATTTAGTCAAGGATAGTTTTGGTTTAACATTTAGTTTACGAGAATTTTGACATTGAAACGTTTAATGTTTTGATTACGTAGCCACTTCTCTCATTACAATATTTAAATAATAATTAAGGTTGCCAGCTAGTTACACTTAGGTTTGTATTTTATTTCAAACCTATAATTTATGAATAGCGGCAATATGAATCTCGAGCGCCAGATCAATTTAACGTGAAACTGCTCGTCGGAACTGTTCTTTGTTCTACGATCCTCAGTGGACTCGCTGAGGGCACAGGCATCGTACGTAAGTAGCACAGTGGTTCGTGATTTCGTGGGCAGCTGACACGCCTTTAAATGCTTATTAAATGGAACAATAAGTCTATTTATTATTACCAACAGCACAAATACAAAGAGAAATATAAATGTCAAAAATTAATGTCACATTAATGGCGGTTAGTAAATAAACAATAGCAATAATATGTCAAATGTAATATTAAAGGACCACGTGACAATGATAATAATATTGGCAATACGGAAAGTATGTACATGCGGTTTATAACACAACGGGGAAGCTGCGGTTTACCATAGTAAAATGGTACAGATGATGGAATCTGTAAGAGCACTTGGAACTATAATAGGCCAATAAGACTCCAGCTAAGGTAGTTCTTATGGGTGCTGAGCAACTAACACTAACTCCGGCTAATGTGGGTTATAAATATACACTCTAATAGTATAGGAAATAGGTTGACGGAGAGACAACGCTATTAAATATACTTGTAATCAATAAAGCATTATATGATATGTATAATTGCTTACCAAGCGCGTTTATTCTACGGCGAATGTCGCTGGCTATTGTTCTAGCTCGGCTATTGCTATCGCGGAATATTGCTGCTGCTGGCTGTTTTGATTCGCGATCGTAAATCAGGAACTAACTAAATCTAAAGCGCAGAAAGATTCCTACTCCCAGCAGCAACGAGCCATGCCGGCGAACAGATAACGCGCTTCAGTGTCTCGCTCAAGCTACTTGCACGCAGCAGATACACATTTGCATGATTGATTATTTATTACACAAATCTGAAACTCAAGTAACTTTGTTGCAGCATTATACAGTTATACCTCTTTTGCAGCATAAGTCGCATCCAGAAGCACATCAAGGTAAATGATAAAGCGATCTTACATACATTGAGCAAGCAACACTTTTGTTGAGCACCCAAAATGACGAATTGGGTCCTTTATCGTATAGTTTGGATTTGGACACTTCGTAATAATAGTTCCATATAGAACATAATTGATTCTTAAAATGGAAAGGCTTTTAAGCATTATATGGAAGCGCTGAACTTATTGTAATAATTACCAGTGAACATATAAATTATCCCAAATCCAACAAGCTATTTTCATATAGCTAATTATGATGTCTATGAGTTGTATCGATATTTATTCGCAATTATAATTATATTCAGTTTTGGATGTGCTGGTTGAATTATAAGTAACCCTGGTATAAATAAAGTACATTTTTCCCTAACCGCCAATACGAAAAGCCTTCCAGATCATGGTTTCTCATTTTCCACATTTCCTATAGACGTTTGCGTCTTTTTCTAACCAACTCTCGCTGTGAAAAAGCATTTTTTTCTCGTTGCTCTGAAACGCACAAAAGCATTTTAGGCGTGGGTTGTATGTCTATAAGAGCGATTAGAAACCAGGCGACCGCAAACTAACAGCAGATTTGCAACTTAACAGCAAATTTCTATATTTATAAGAAAACAATGAAAATTTTTATAAGAAATGCAAGAAGATAGTAGTAACGAAAATATCGTTTGTGACAAGCCGAAACTATTTTTCGACGATATCAAAAATCGAAGAAGAAGGTTGGAATGGAAGTCGTGGATGGTTTAAGAAACTTAAATAGAGTGGTAAGTTATCTGACATGAAAAAGTTTGCCAACGTGACCCTAGCCATATAAGGAAAGAAGGAATATCTCATGCTGCTGCTTTGTATCACTTCTTCATATTTGGATCAATGAAGAAATGTTTGGATAACACTCTTGCGCATCCTATGAGATGACTTCCTTAAATACATAAAGATCCAGATTTTGCTCTCCAACACCATTCCGTTTCCATTACTTCAATCTATGAACTTTTCGATCTCAAGGTGGTTGAAGAAGTTACCAACAATACCTTTAATTGCATTGTCGCATGTGACTTTAAGAGTTGGATACAATATGTACACAGCATGTAATCAACAATATTTTGTCTTTTGCCAAGATCATATGGGTTGCCTGTCTACCGCAGGCCACGGTAGACTGTAGACCGCAGACAGCAGACTGCAGACTGCAGACTGCAGACCACTGACCACAGACCGCAGACCGCACATATTAGAGCGCAAGGAGGCGGCAATTATACTATGTCGTTGACCGTGACCAGGTCGCAGCAATGAAGCCATACTGCTGGCCACGGTAGAACCGCGACAGTGAAACGATACCGCTGGTCGCAGCGGAGATGCGGTGGAACGTGGAGACGCTGTGGAGACGCGGCGGTGACGCTGTGGAGACGCGGTGGATGGTGTAGACGCCGTGGAGACACTGTGGAGATGCGGTAGACGTGGTGAAGACCAGGTAGACGCGAAGGAGATGCGGTGGAGACGCGGTTGAGACGCGGAAATGAAACAATACCGCTGGCTGCGGCGGGCCGCGTTGTAGCCGCGACAATGAAACTATACCGCTAGCCGCAACAAAGCCGCGTCAAGTAGACCATGCAACGGAAATTAGACCATATTGCAGCAATTGAACCATGTATCGGAAATTAGACCATGTTGCGCCAATTAGATTCTGTTGCGGCAATTAGACCATGTTGCTGTAATTAGACCATGTGGCGGCCATTAGACCATGTTGCGGCAATTAGAACATGTTGCGGTAATTAGACCATGTTGCGGCAATTAGAGCATGTTGTGGCAATTAAACCATGTTGCGGCAATTAGACCATGTTAGCAGCGAAGCGGCGGCCGCAGGCCGAGGCAATTAGACCATTTTGCTGGCTGCGTCAAAGCCGCGGTTGCAGGCCATGTTAGTGCGGACAGCAGACCGCAGGCCTTCTGTATGAAAATTAGGCCATGCCCCTGGCCGCGAAAAATACTCGGTAATGAAACCATACCGCTGACAGTGTCAGAGCCCATGGCAATTAGAATCACTGCTCGCTGCGAAGCAGCGGGCGCAGGCCGCAGTAATTAGGTCATTTCGTTGGCCACGGTATTACGGACAGCAGACCTCTCCGCGCCGTAGGAAAATATGGGGACTAGGTGCGGGGCAAAACAACTTTTGCCGGGTCAGCTAGTTTTGTAGTAAAATCATAATTAATAGATTCAGTGAAATGACGTCTGATGTCGATACCAGAATGTAAGATCTTTCCAATTATTATATTTAAGCGATGCTGAAACAGTTAGATTAAATTGAGAATTTATTGTGTTGTTAAATAACTTTCATTATGGTTTAAATAATTTATTAATTAATAAATCTTAGTTACTTTAATTGACATTGAGTATTGCAATCATTACTTTAATCACCAAAGGGTTTTAACAAATCATGTTTTGTCAACACGATAATGAGTTAATTATATTTTATTTACTTATAATGTTTCTTTAATTTATTTCTTAAAGTATAAACATAAATTATAACCTTAAGCCCTAGTCACCCCTAGTCACTAATTGGGACGTGACAATACTAAAACATGAAAAACTGTTGCATCGTATATTGAGAGAAACTAGAAATTTATTTAAAGATAATGCTATGTCGCATTTTTGCATTAGTTTAATTAAATTTCTCTAGACAGCTTTGTAGTATAAAAGAATTAGAATTTATCCCAAATAATAAGCATATGCGGTCAAAAGCATCGTCCTTTTAGCAAACAAATGTCCATTAAAATGTACAGTCTGTAATTATTTTTTTCTTTTACGAGGGAGGTGCAGAATCATCAAATGGAGAGGCGTGCCCAGCACATGATACCGTGTGAGACTTGTACCCACAAAACTTGAACCCCTTCCTCAACCTTGGAATTGTGTAAGTATGGAGTTTGGAGAATTTACTTGTAGGAAGCTTTAGGATTTATCATTCTTTGCGCCTGGAATTGGTAGTGAGTGGATAAATTATAGATATTCTGGTAAGCCAATACCTTGCAGGAAAGATATGCTGTATATAGCATTCGCTTCACAGACAAGGCCTGCAAGAACCTTGGGCATAGCGCGGTCAGTTGTTAAGGGACTTAGGCTAAATTGGGGTTTTTGACTTTCATGCTTGGACTTATGTAACTTCTAGATATAATTGCTTCGCTGCGCAAGTAAGTGCCTGTTGATCTAAAATAAAAATAGATGTGTTGTTGGAAAAGATGTTGAGAGATGTATTTTTTTTTTTGTAATTTGAACTTTTATATAACATTGATTAGGAAATCATCTAAGGGATAGCGGTTTTGATTCAAGGATATATTGGAGATCTTCATTAGGTTCTTTCATAGATTGGATTATGCAAGCTGGCGAATTGAGGAAGGGATTGCGTGGCAATTTACTGCGGTGGTAGCTGGTTCTCCAGCCGGTTCGAAGAGTTTGGTGAGCTATTGCATTATTTTCTACATTAGATCTGCTCGGGTATTTGGCTTAAAGAGATTTTATACGATTTGATCTCAAACTTTCATATCCAAGCGAACTTAGCAAGCATTTTTTCAGTCATGACTCTTCAGAATGCTTCCATTGGAACGATTGGACCTTAATTTTGAGTCACATTCAAGGTGTTTTCACCATTCTCTGTTTTAGTAATTCTGCATTGTCGTTGATTTTATTAAGGAGTTACTGAACAGCGTCAATTTGATACGCCTTTAGATCTAAATTCAACGAATTGCGAACAAATTTTGCTCCCACTTGTCGCTTGCCCTAAACATCGGAAATAATAGCTTGACACAAGTCAAGTGAAACACCAACATCTTCAGCAACTTCTTTGATAATGATTCGACTGTTGTCCATTACTTTTTTCTTTACCTTTTCAATGTCATTATCAGCTATTGGTGTGTTAGGACGCCCAGAATGCTCGTCATTTTCTACATCTTCACTGTTCTTTTGGAAACGCTTTATCACATGCTTGTTTTATTCATAGAAGAATTACCAAGAGCAAGATATAACATGTCCATCACTGTGCTGGATTTTATGTTATTATTCACACAAATGTTAATTGCAAATTTGTTGTAAATTTTTTTCACAAGTAAAAAATAGCCGTGATACTAAAACACATTTAACCTTATAGACGATACCGATAAACTAAATAATCATAAACCGATAACGACAGGCAGATAGCGATAAATCTAGTAACTTTTTTACCACCAAATTTTGACAACCGGAAGGAAAATGTCATCCTCCATATTGGATTTTTATTTGACAGCTGTTAAACACCAAAACTATTTATGTTAGACCCCCAAAAAAGGTCTTCCCCCGATTTTTTTAGAACGAGTTACGGTAGGGTCTGGGAGGGCGGGAGGGTGCTTTACAATGCATATCTCCTACTACTCTTTTCTATTAAAAAATACGTTATTTGCTTTATTTACAGTTTTTACATTATTATATAGTGTGTTGGTTACAAATAAGTTTACTACATGAAGCAAATATTCGGTCACATTTTTGGTCTATCCTTGTTAGGCACATGGAGCACCTTTTCTATTGACTGCTCCTCTATTTTTCTTATCAATATAAACTTTGCAATATCTTCCAAAACTGATTTTTGCAGATTCGTATATTTTGTCCTTTTTTCAATATAGTGGTAAAATCATTTGCTGCGCCAATTCTTTTAGAAATATTCGTCTTTAGGTTGCTCCAAACTACAAATGGCTATCGTTTAGTTTGCCTCTGACAACCAAAATATCAACAAGCCTTTCGAGTTCTATTTATTTTTAGAGTTTAGAGTTCTATTATATACTTATATACTTCGTCGTTTCGGAATGAACTCATCAGCAATACGGTTTCATTTTTTTTTAATCACGTAACTAACTAGAGTTAAATTATTTTGAATTCCAAACATGAAACATGAAAAAACCATGAAGAATATATTTCTGTTTTATTTGCCTGCATTTCTTTGGGTATGCCTCTTATTTTTCCTAATTGTTCCGAAAGCCGTAATTCCAAGAGATAATAATTTTTCAAATAATTCAACACTAGTAAAGAAATTATCAACTGTAAGATTTCTTGAAGTGTTTTGAATACATTTTGTTAGAATTTGAACAGTATGCATTCAAAAATTTTTGCTCTACGTTGTTTTCCAACATATATTAGACTATCTAAAGTGTAGCCAGTTTCCGCTTTGCAGAGCCATAAGAAGTTTGTATCAGATTTCGCTGGCTTGCTTGGCATTTACCTCGAAAACCAACAAGTTGCTCGTCGATGGTAACATTGACTTTTGGAACCATTACTGTTTTACATTGTAACAGAAACAAATTCCATATATAAAAAGTAGGAGCTAATTTGTTCATTTAAAATCTTTTATTTCACGTTCTTTTGTCATCAAATCTCAGAAATCTTTTTATACCTTCAAATCTGTTTATTAACATACATGCCCAGTGAATGGGATTTCATAATTTGTCCAAGAAAAGTTCCTTGACATTTGTTGCCTCTCTCTTGGTATAAATTCGAAG
This sequence comes from Adranes taylori, assembly GCA_009867245.2. Lineage (NCBI taxonomy): Eukaryota > Metazoa > Arthropoda > Insecta > Coleoptera > Staphylinidae > Adranes > Adranes taylori. The sequence continues at coordinate 4,167 of WYDF02275144.1, read as the reverse complement.
AAAATCCTAGTAATTGACCGATTGTATGCTCTTAAATAAAGTCAATATCGTAAACACAATTGATTTCCGATTTCAACGCTTTGATATTCCCTTTAAATGAAATCAATTCTTCCAATTCTTTCGTTGTATAAGTACTAAAGGAAGGAGCTATTCTTCTTTCTGGAGATATTCTTCAATATAGGAAATTTCATATGAACCAGTCACCATTTCAATTTTTCCAATATTGTTCTTGACATAAATAAATTGATTGCTTACTGCTTGTTGCTTGTTGCTTGTGTGATTGCTTGTTGAATGTTTGGAATTGTATTCCATGAATGGAATCCTACAAAACCAATGCAGTGTTCAGCACTCGGATCTAAATTGACCGGTGGATAATAGACTGTAGTTATCATAGAATTATTACCTTTTAATGTTAACGTATGCAACATTATCGCGATGATGTTTTTGCTTTATCCAATAAAAATTTCAAACACACGTGTCCTTACTTGTAGGAATCGTATGACTGATATGATCATATCTATATCGAATCTCACTACTTCTTACATAATTTACAAGTTCATCGGACGACGAAGATTTCTAACTCAACGAGTTTCCGGTCCTCGTATAGAATCCAAATTCAAAACTGCACATTCGTTTTGATGCGCTGCTATTTTCGGCAATGTATCACGCATAAAAACACCAAGAAAATATATTATATGATTTGCTCCTTTTCCAATCGCATTGTCTGTTACAGATCTTCGAGTTAGTGAGCTTATTTGCTTTGTTTTTGATTATACGGACGTAAATATAATGCTAAACCTTTTCTGTACGGTTTTGAATATAATCCAGTTCCTTTCTTTCTATCGATTGAAGTATATTCCATAATTTCAATATGTCTTTTTACCTCGTACATCTTTTTCTGAGCGTTAGAGGAATTCTTAATTACATTATGAACTGCACTAGATCCACCTGTAAGACATTAGATTGCAGATAAACCAGCAAAAAGTGGAACTAGAAAAGGTAAAATTCCTCCTCCTTTAGCTGATTGCTTGTTGGTCTTGGAGTGAAATATCTGATATTGTGCTGAAAAATGTTCATTGCTCTTTGTTCCGGCGATTTTATCAGCCACCGTTCACCATTTGGTGTAATCATAAAATAATTATTTATTTGAAGAGATGATACATTTTCCATGCCATTGTCACTGTCACTGTCCTCTTCTTCAGACACTTGAATAAAATCAGCATCAAGCCCTACATTGACATCATTATTTACATTCGAAACGTTATGATGATTTCAATCTTTGCTTGATTCTGATTCGGCATAAGAGCATTCATCTAGTTATTGCATTGCATTTTTTTCAAAATCAGGATCCGTAGAGCGCAACCAATTTCCTTTACTTGTAGAGGACATCCCTATAGAGAAAGAATGCCATGTAAAAAACTGTATATACATACTGTTGTCAATTTTATTTTCGTAACAAGGGGTAGTATGAACTCTAACTGGCTAAGCAATTGCCAATTAAAATCCAAACTCAACCGACCAGAATCGAATAATAAAATTACGTTGGGAATTGACTCACTATTATTACTTGGGGTTAAGGAAAAGCACTACGAGAGTTAGGGATGCCATTAGTTGATCGAAACCAGTAGCTTTAATAAACTAAGTACGGCTCGCTAAATAATTAAATAAATGAAATGAAACAGAACAAGGAATTTAAGTCGATATATTTTATCTAATCAATTTATTTAAAACTATGTTACATTTATATTGGATTTACGAAATTTCGGATGTACTAAAGCAACTTAGCTTGATTTATTTGAAACACAAATATTGAAACTTTAATACAGCATAATTTACCTTCCGAACGGTAAATAAAAATATTAACTACAAAGAAATTCATGAGTATCCAAGACAAACTAAGGATCGAATAATGTAATAAATTACTGTTTCATTCAGATTCGTTAAATATTGGAAAAAATTAATTCTACATTTGTAAACTTTATTTTTAATCGGTTAATTAATTATCAGCCATTTAAAAAGTAGAATATTTAGTCATATTGAAAATTATTAATTATTTGTTGAAGATAAAATGCAAAAGGAAACCCAGCCTCTTTTATTCCCTTAAAATAAGTTAGTAAGTACTCACATTGGTATTCCAGCTATTTATAAGGACAAATAGTCGCTGAATAAACGCGTGCGGCACTAAAAAAATGAATAATACTGTACTAAAAACTAAATGCAATTATACTAAACTTTTATGTCTGCATTCAGAGAAATTCTGTATTTAATTAACCGAGCCAAATGCTGGCTATCCGATTCCCACTCCAGCTAAAAGTTGTCCAGGAGGGAACATATGTTTTATCTCATTTTTGTGTTTATTTTATCTTCAATTAACTTATTTTTTTTTAATGCGTACCCACCTAGAATTAGTTTAGTCTAGACCAGTTCGTTCCTATCCCACCTGACTATTTCCAGTAATCTTCCCCTAGACACTCGGGGCTTAATAAATTCTAATTAGCCTTGAATGAGTCAAATGCGCTTCTTAGAATACAGTGATACGTTTAGAGAAACTGAAATTCTAATAATTCCATTATTTTCAAAAGAAAGTTTAAAGAAAGTGAATATTATTTTTATAAACTCTTTCTGGCATTACGATATGTAAAAATTGTAATAGCAAATATGTACGAATGAAAAACAGACTTATAAATGTAAGTACTGCAAAAATTTAAGTAGAAGTCAGTTGCAACAACATATTTCTTGGAAACGCTATAGTAAGAACAATGAAATCGCTATCTATCCATTCATTACGACTTCGCATTATAATAGTGTATTTTAAATACTCACATTATGCGAAAATCGATAGTTGATTGTATTGTAATTTATTGCCTCTATAAAAATTTTAACCAAATTTTACAATGCCCACCATTTTAAATATATTGCAAAGAACACATGCATGGGATCACATAAAATTTGATGTAAAATTAATTTAATGAAATATTTAAGATGAAAATTTATGGCGGGTAAAAATGACCCACGTTATGCATTCTAGGGTTACAATATTAAATCATATTAATCAAATATAACTCTAGAATTTTAATCCTACCCAATATTGATTGCCACTGGTTTTACGTATGACAATATCGTACAATGAATAGTTGCCGAATATGGAACTTATATGTTTCGCACATTTGCAATTTTGTAGGCGCTCCGGCGTAAAATGTCTATGCTTATTTTAGCATAGTCAGCTTTCGGGGAATTGTGTCTTTTCTTCACGTTTTTCTCCAAGCTGAAATAGAGTTAAGAGAAATGGTTACGTTGTAATACGTCTGTATGTATATACTCTCTCTATGTGGCGGAATATTTAATTTGCCTCCGCAGAATTATTATGAAAGTTTCTAGTTTCGCTTCACGGAAGAAAGAGTTCATAAAAAAAAAATACCAAGAGAAAATATAAATATGAGAAAGGATGAAAATAGATGTACGTATAGATAGATAGATAGAAATGTTCTACTTTTGAAATCACCATTAGAAATTAATTTTTAAGTAAGAAATATTATTTTGAATCCGAAACTCCTAAGTCTATTTTAGTTAGAGCGCCTTGTATACTTGGTAGGAAAATCTAACATTTTTGGACGACTGTGGAGATTCATTGCGATAAACAAGCAAAATATTGTCTAGGAATGAAATAATAATGTTGTTTTTCGTTCAACAAATTTAATACATTTTGGACAATCAATGTTTCGTAGTTGTTTTTGTTTAATCAACAATCTGGCGATTAAACACTAAATGGTACAATATGGAGCAACAGAATTCAGCGTAATATGTATATCGAAAAGAATATAACATTGCATAACATTGTTCAATTTAGATATATGGTAATTAACAAAGAACATGAAACAAAATATGTACTCTAAATTTGATTCAAATTTTATGATTCATAAACGAACACATGCAGAAGAGACACCTCTCAACTGTACGGAATGTGAATTCAAAACTATTAAAGAAAGCATCCTTGATGATCACAAAGAACTTCATAAAAGAGCAAAAGTATCTGAAGGATCTGAAGATATCCCTGAAATAACAGCTAATGAAATAAAAGCTTCCCTCTCCAAAATGAAAAATAATAAATCACCAGGAGACGACGATATAGTTATCGAATCAATTAAAGAAGGAGGGGATGCTTTAACA
>WYDF02275133.1:0-17667 GCA_009867245.2 Adranes taylori | reverse complement strand
ATATAGCAACAGAATGTAAATTTCTTAGTTTCTTATCACTAGTTTTACGATTTTTTTTGAAATCACGCGTATTATTAAATAAAGTACATTACTACCATAGCAAAAAGTATCTACAAACAATTATTTAATCATTCAAAAAAAAAATAATAGATAAGCGTAATATACATCAGTAATTTTTTTTTAGTTACGTTAAAAATATTCAATTTATTTTAATATTTATGTAACACATTTAACACATTTTGCTGTCATGTATATATTTCTTCTCTATTTTTAATCGTATTTAAGTTATATTGACTAAATTTAATTAGAGCATACGTTTTTAGTATTACATATAGCTGGTCACAACCAACAATGGGACATATTTTTAACCTTTACCACGAACATATATAAAAATATTTAATTAATTAATTAAAATGACGAAATTTGAATATGCTTAATTAATTATCAGCGCCCTAATTTTTATTAAATCATAAAACTAATTAGAATATTCCTAAATTAGCTTATAACGGAAATCATATTTCTTATGAAAACAGTTTTTTATATTTGCATAAAAAAATATAAGGAATTGGAGCGATATTTTAATAATATTTAATATATTTTACTATATTACTATATAATATTTTTTCAGTATACGAGAGTTGCCTTTTAACACTTCAGGATTAGGGAACAATCGTTGTTTTTCAAAATATTCTGCATTAAGATCCATAAACTACTGTATTCGGTTAAACCAATTTTCGAAGCCCTTTTTTCAGTCCGATTGAGATTCCTCCGAAACAAGCGTTTTGAACGCATCAACCGCTTCTTCAGCTATCGAAAAAACATTGCCCTCTTAATTGATTTTGATGTGCGGAAATATAAAGAAGTCATGCCAAATGATGGATGGCTCATCAAATCGACGTTTTGAGTGCTCAAAAGCCACTTGTTTGTGTTGGAGAATGAGCCGTCTTCGGCGGTTGGTTTCTCTTATTTCTTTGAAGACTTCTGCCAGACAGTTGGTTGTGTACCATTCAGAATTGATCGATCTACGTTACACCAACATCCAGTTTTACTGAAAAACAAGGCGACCATTTGCTTCGAAGGGTTTCGTGCGCGAACTACTTTGCTAGATTTCGCTCGTCTTGAAAAACCCACACCGTCGACTGCTGTTTATTTTCTGGCTCATACGCATAGATTCTCGAACTGTTACGATGTCATAGATATGTTTTGAAGCAACGCAATCGTATTTTGTTAGCATTCTTTGGACCAATTGACACAGCGGTTGTCAAATTATCTGGGATTCAACGCGAACAAATCTTTCTATCGACCAAATGGTTATGCAATATTGAATGTATGCTGGTTCCACTAATGCCAAATATAACGGGCGGATTCTTATCAGAGAAACTTGTCTGAATTTACCGCACATCTATGACAAAATGCCATCGATAGCTATACGAAATTAACCAGCAATAAACTGCGTCTAGAATGCATACTAAAACCACTTACCTTCACTAAAATCGATACTGCGGATGTAGTTCTCGAACTGGCATGAATTGATTCTTTGTAGGTTTCAGCCCATCGTAAAACACGAAATACTTGATTGATAAATAAGGTCCCAGGAGTACTGCGATGGCATACCAATTTTGCCCACTGACTCTAGTCCGGGCTTTTCAGACTGTCAAAAATTATTGATACGAGCGCGACAGCTTTCTGTCCTAAGTCCGTAACGGTCTATTTAAGTCTGTACGTCAGTTTTGTTTTTGTATTTTCGCTAACCAAAATACTTAACGACTAAAGCATCCGAAAGTTATATACATACATAGTTGCAGAACGAACGAAACTAGTGGGTACAAACGATATTTACAGGGAGTGGACGATAAATTTAGGATAGAAAATCCTATGCAAAACAAACACCCAAGGATATCTAAATCTCAACATGACGATCTTCCAGTGTTAGTTCACGCGCAACATCAATGTTTGCCGGAACAACGACCTATTTTGGACGACCTTCACAATATTCGTGTTTGAGCGAACTATGACCAATTGAATTCGATAAACCACCGATAACCAATGCTCCATAAGGTGCTTTAACACCAAAATTCGAATTAAGTTAATAGATGCACTATTTTTAAAGATTATTAAAATTAATAGCACGATAATTTTCATGATTTAATTCCATTTTTGGCCGAGATGAATTTTTTAAGTTACTGTAAGAAACACAAACATTTGTGCGTTAAAACATGAGTACCATAAAAAATGTCAAAGTTTAAGATAGATACGTCTTTTGTCAGCTGGCAGCACTAGGGTTGCCAAATCCCGAAATATAAAAGGCAATCCTTGTAATCCTTAATATTATTGCGTAATCCTTAATATTATTATGATTTACAGGGGAGTAATACAGAAAATATCCATTAGATAGATAATTTGTCACTATTTTCTTTAAAGTTAAAGTGATGTATTATTATCTACTAAACAGATCATTTTATAACAACGGCTCGTGGGTTGACCCTAGGTTTTTGTTCAAAGCTTATGTCGAGTCATGCCAACAATTGAGTATATGGAGGTTTTACTCATCACTCCTACGATCACATAAAGCAAATTTTTGTACACTCCAAACTACAAAATATGCATGGGCAGGTAGGAAAAAGTGGGGGGGGGGGATAAATGTGGGAGTGCATGGAGAATGTATAGAGAAAGGACAAGGTAGTAAATTCCGAAGGTTTAAGATTTTTAGAATGGATGGAGGAAGACGAATTGATTGAAGGGAATGAATATATGGATGAGTGAATTGGGGCATAAAGAGCTCGAGAGTGGATTTGTTAAAAATAGAGGTATAAGGAGAATCTAAAAGAAATCGATTGGAAGAGCCTAAATGGCTCAGGTGATATTATTAGAGCGATAAATGAAAATTTAAGGGTTTATCAGAAATAGAAGAAAGTATGGGGAAGAAAATATGGGTGATATTACGTATTCCACATACTCTACAAGGGGTGATATTACGTAAAATATTTGAAGAAGAAAGGGATTGGAATGATTATGTAGAAGCAAACAGAAAAAGTTGGAAGAGCGAAGAGTATTGAATGAAAAAGATGAATTGTGGTTGTTAGGAACAGAACGCTAAGCGTGGAATTACCTCCGTAAGAGTGGGGAAATCGGATCAGGAGGAAGGATATGAAATTACGTTTGAGTGAATGGGAAAAAGATATAAAATGACAAATTTGGAGCAACAAGAAGGGAAAAATCGAACCAGTTGGTAGAAAGATATCGATATTTGGGAATGTTTAAATGAGGAAGATTTAAGAGCGCTGGCGAGTATGGAAGGATTAAAGTGAAATACCTGAGGGTTGTAAGAGAGTTCAGATAGTGCCTCATGTGAAGAGTTATATATATATATATATATATATATATATATATATATATAACCTAACAATAATCCTTTTCTCCGCCATGCTCATATCTGATTTTAAATATCTTGTTAAATTTCCTTCCATCATCAATTTTACATACCTATTATACCTGCTCTCCTTAATTCTCGCATACCTCTCTTGTATCTCTACATCCCTATATATCTCCTCCACCTCCATTTCTCATTCGACCCTATCTATTACGTTACTAGCACTATTTTGTTTCACTTCTTGCTGTGACAGCGACGCGCAGACAGCGACACACAATCAAACACAACCAGTTCGATAATGGGCATACGTCCGTAAGTCGAGTCACAAAGTGAAACAAAATAGGGCTTACGACGTTTTTAAATGTATAAAATATTTATAATGGAGCATGTAACAAAGAAAATACATAAAATATTAATATTTTACAAATATTATTTGTAGTTTGAATTTAATTAATTGGCGCTTGTTTAGTTGTTATTATTACCAAGAGCTCCTAATTTCATATTGCCTTCCTGCCTAATATTCTCGATCGTTTTGTTCGCCAAATTTTCTAAAGCGGCCGCATTTTCTTGATCCTCGTATATTTCAACGTTTGAAGCCATTTTCTGACCTTTATTTTTTACGCGGGAAGATTTAGTACCATGCAGCACACAAAGGTAATGACTACATAATGTATGAGTTGTATGATATATTTTTTTATATTTCAAATTAGTGCCCCATTGTTGATTGCAATCATCTGTATGTGATTCGTAAAATTAATTTAACTCAATGGCTGAATGTTGCGTGGTGTGATCGATCAACACACGAAAATATCGGGTCCCGATTATGTCATTGCATATATTAAGCATTAAAATTAATTCAGTTAAAATGGTTTTAAATTATTATTTTAGACATAAGAAATGAAACAACACAAAGTCAACAGTACTTGAAATAACTATTTCATTTTTTGTTTGTTTCTTTTTTTGTTAAAGTTGAGTGCGAGGTATTTTACATGACAATGTTGTGGGGCAGGTCGCTTCATAGATTATATAGACGCATTACATTTTGAACTAATAAAGCATTATTAATACTGAGAAAAGTATGTCAATTGTAAAATACCCATCATCCATAATTATTATTAGAAAAAAATATTACCAAAAATGTGGCATGACTTCTACATAGAATATACACTTTTGTTGTTTATAACGTGTCTTATTAAAATGTTAAAATTAACCCAGAGATTGGTCTAAAACTAAATTCCACGATATTTAATTAACACAAAAAAAAGTTTTGTTGTTTATGACTCCATGGTGTTCTTGTTCTTTCTAATTGTTTATGTTTATTAGTACAGTAGTCAGAACTATGGAATACCATACGTTCAACATGATAGAACTGTGTAGAAATTTCTCTCGGGAGTCGTTTGTAATATATTTTTTTTTTGTTTACCGATGTAGATGTGAGATTAGCTTTTTTTCTCGGAGATCGTAATGCTAAATATGCACACACAACTCTTCCGGTGCGTCACTACGAAGATCCTATGAGCGTCAAGGACTAGGGCTCGAACGGACCTCTACTCATTAAATCGTGAGAGGCGTTAAGTACGCATTTCATTATCCCCTATCAGCACTACATATCAAAAAGACAAGGGTGATGTTGTAGCCGTTGTTGTGTTTAGTTTTACTCTGTCCTCTTCTCTGATACTTTTTCGGCGATTTGAGCTTTTCGCGGATCGATCCTTCGAGGAGAAAATCTCAACTGATATTCACTACCTCAGCATGTAACCATCCTTCCAGTTGTCTCGTCTTCATCGTTCGCCTTCATTATCTTACATAAATCAGGCTGACAGTTTTCCAATATTCCTTCCTCTATTAATTTAGGTAAATGCTACATGAAATAATAAACGAAAATAATATTTGTATTCAATTGCTGCGTGTTAATAATAGATTAAGAAATGCTGTTCATGATTCATCAAATTGGTTCCCAAATTATTTATAAAATTATTCTACTTACAGTTTCTGATGTTCCTACCGTCACAAACTTATCTTTAGAACTACTCACAGTGACCCTATTAGTTCATTTTAATTTACCTCAGTAAATAAACTTGTTGCCTAATCAATTTAATTTATTCAAAGAATTTGAACTCAAAAGAAGTATTTAATTATTACGGAATACTGTAGTGCACAGTATTAGGCTCCATATCTATATACTTATTCCACAATGTAATTTGGAATGAATTATAATTTAATTTAATTCATGATTTTCTATATTCCAACTATTCATTCTATAACCAACTATATTATTTGTGGGAGCGTATGTCTTTTATCATTTTCCTTGACCGTAATCGTAATCTTGGTAGGAAATTAGCTACCCTACAAAGATTACGATCGATATCTCTCACAACGTTACCCCTTCTTATGGTAAATTTGCATTCATCTAATGTATTCACATGAAACCTATTTTTTTAAATTGTTATCACCATGATTAATGTAACTCCAATCAGATATATTTTCTTTACCCTTACTTATACGGTATCGCACTGTACGATTTCACTAACTATTAATTTACTACCAATTAGATCTAATCTCATTGAAAACAGCACGCTGTGTATCTATTGATTGGTTCCCAATCAGATCTATGACAACGGCATCACTTCACTCAGCCACTACGCTTGCTGCGTGTGGTCGGAGATACAAAACACAAAGATTTAATTAAATACAATATGTAGGGTTCAAACAACGATCAATGATTATTTCTATATTTTAATTGTAAAACTTATTTGTGATAAAACTAACCATAGGCGACTGCCCCTTTTTTCCCAACTAGTCCGTCTAGCAAACAAATTGCTTACGCGATAACAGCCTTTCAGAAAATCTACCATCCTGATTTATTTACAAGGATCAAGCATACGAAACTATCTATTATAGAACCAAATTAGAACGAGGAGAAATTGTCTCGTTACACACTTTCCTATTGTTACGTTTATTTTTTATGTGACTTGATACCAGGGTGAATTTCTAATAGTTAAATAAATCCCACGTACACGAACTAACCCACCCAACTATCTTCCGGGATTTTACGGACGTAACAATTTATATTTTCAATACAAGCACATAATTTTAATTAGGACAGACATGGCAAGTAGAAGAGCTAATTTCAATTAAATTCAATATATTGTCATGGTTATTTTTGGGTGTTGATTTTATAAACAACGTGACTGACAAGAGAGAATCCTTTTAATGGGGTACGTAGCGATTCCTTCCTACACTACGGAATCTTCTCGTACAATAACTACAAAATGCGATTCACTTTAATACCCACTTTAATTTACCTACTACGGAATGAAGTTATAATTCCCAGCTTACCCACACTGTTTAGAATAAAACACAATACTTTGCACTTGCTAACGTGCATCTAGACAGTTAATGGTAATAATGCACAACCGTTAACAATCATAAATTGTCTTCTACAACTCGAGGCTGATTTTAAGTATTGAACTTAAATGATCTATAGTATTGATTTGGGTAAGTTCTACATGCAGATAAAATAAATAATTATTCGTACGTTCAACATAAACAACGCCTCATCAAAATAAATCTGTCGTTCCTACCATGACCATCAACTTAATTTAGATCACAGCTGTTATCTTATTCATTTATTTTATTTAAAGAATTCAAACTTAAACGAATTATTTAATAGTTATCCAACACTGTACTCTACTATGCCCCATATCAGACTTCCTACATTTATTTAAAAATTTATGGAATAATTTTAATTTAATTCATGATTTTCAAGACACTGACCGTCAAGGATTGATTCTACAACTTATAATTTCTTGTTATCGACTGTTTTTTTTCCAGTGTGAATTGTGTGTCTTATTCATTTCTTTGACTAACTAATTTCCTACCTTACCATCGATATCTCTCACTACTTTACCCCATATGGTAAAATTGAATTCATTTAATGTATTAACCTGTATCCTACTTTTTGTAATTACTATCGGTATGATTAATGTAAATCCAATCAAATCCGCTCCAATCCAGTCAGATCTGCTCGGCACCGCTCCTTGGAAAAACGCCCTCGAAAAGACTATTGAAAGCCTCGTTAAACCACAGTAGTTACCTAGTTACCACCAATAATTGTCTCTCTACAAATCTAACGTGTGTTCCCTTCATAATCATATACATCAGTCTAACTCTTTTTCAACGTAAAGCTAACGAAACTTTCCATAAGTCTATTTATTCTTTTATATTAGCATGCGATCAATTCAACACATAAGTTCGGGAAAAGAGAATAATTTTCAAGAAATAATATGCAGCTTATTAGTAATAAGTGCATCAAAAAACTAAGGTAAAGTAAATTTTGGTGACAAGAATATCTTATATACATTCAGAATAAAATTAAAACAATTATATGAAATTACAAACTAGGTAATCAATAATAACAAAAAATAATTAAAACTTGTATATGTGTTGTAGAAATGCATTCATAAATCAAATCGGATATACTTTCTTTACCCATATTTACACGGTGTCGCACAGTTGCATTGTTTGTGGTTTCAGATGTGTGTAAAAGGATTTGTTCAAGATTTAATTAGACATACTAGAGTTAAATTAACGATAAATGTTTTTTTCTACATTTTAATTGTAAAACTCATTTACGGTACTGCTACCCGAAGGCGACTGCCTCTTTTTCCAACTAGTTCGTCTAGCAAACAAACTGCTTACTTAATAACAAAATTTCACCAAATCTAGCTATCCTGAATTATTTACAAATATCAAGCCTACAAAACTCTATCATAGACTAAATTAGAACGAGGACAAATTGCCTCGTTACATTTGCCACCGCTCCGAGAAAATTCGCCCTCGAATTTTAAAAAACAAAAGACATTAGAAAGCCTATCAGTTGCTAACGCCCTCTACTTGCTGAGAGCTCTTGCAATTGTTATGAATTCCCTATTAAACTACCCCCCCCCCTCCCTTAAACTGTATCAGATGTCTTATGTAATAAGGCATTATGACTGCAAGTAAGGAGAAGTTACACTCTAATAAACGATAAAATATGTAGAAACCTTTGCCTTATGGAAATTATATGTAAAAAATGGCGGACCTTTGAAATTAGACTTTTAATTGAGCTATTGATCTCAAATGATAGACAAATCATTATTGCACAGGAAATAAAAAGAAGTGGATAACAATGGTTTTAAAGTTTGAATCTCCTTGAAATCTTTGGTACATATTGACATATTATATAATATCAAATAGTCTTGGCCAATTTGACTATTTAACTGATCATTTCATGAACGTAAGTTTTATCAATCTTACAAATTTGGTTGTTTCTTTATATGGTGATCTCTTGGTTTTTAAATATTTATAAGCGGTGACTTGCGACTTGTTCAATGGGGTTATTGCGCCTCTAATTTGTCACCATCCACCAACAGTGTTTATAAATGTGCGTTAGGAAGCTGATATTTTATGGCTTATTTCTATTTAGTCCACTGGGACTGTTTCATTATTTTTCATCTCCCGAAGTGCCGCTTGGATGATTTTTGATAGTACATGTTTATTCTTTTTAAAACATTGGACTTGATGAATAAAATATTCGGGAATTTCGGGAATAAAAGCGAAACATCACTTTGAAGTTGATTTAGTTGTAATTTATTTACTATCCATGTAATATATTCTCAATATTAATTATTAAATTTTTAAAGAAAAGTCTTTGTTTTACTCATTTACGAATTTTTGATCAATAAGTTTAAATTGATCAAAAATTATTTTTTGATCAATTTTTTCTATCAAAATCAATCTCTGGGAAAGTCAATGTATCCTGGACGGAATTTGTTCAAATTGAAATATAATTTTCATGCATTATATTTTTATGTAGAAAATCATGATCTCATATCAAAATATGTATTAAAGTACCCATCTATTAATTGTGTAGCAACAAATATATCAGTATAAATAAATAAATAAATAAAATGAACTGCCGGTTTTAGAGAAAAATAATATTTATTTTCTTTTTAATATTTCCTCTTAATTATAATGCTATTTTATTTAATTTTAAAGTTATGGTGAGATAACTAATCATTTTCTGCAATCTTACATTTGTAAATTGTTAATTATTATTTTAAAATATTATATAAAGTAACCGTTAATCGTGGTTTTGTGCAAATTTATATTATTCTAAAGAATATAGTTATTTATTATAATAATAATATTATTGATTCGTAGATGGAATTTTAATTAATCATTTAAGAAATATAATGTAATATTATATTTTAATACAAATTGTTTTTAATTCAACATTGAAAGTAATGTTAAATTTAAATTATTTTTATTACTTTAAAATGTTTGCAAATATTTACTTCGATTGAATTGACAGTTTTCTTCTTTTCTTTGAGTTACTACATATGTTAAAAACCTATATTCTTCCGTCAGATGTGTTAACAAGTTTGAAATTATATCATTCTGATTTATCTAAACATTTTACTTTTTAATATAATAAAACGATATCTTGGGCATTTTTCGAATGTCTGGTATTTGATCAAACTTCTTAACACCTCTTGTCTACGTTTCGACGATTAACTTTTCCTTCATCTTTCATAGATAAATTATACTACGTATAATAAATAGGATACTCCACACACTTTTATTAACATACTATACCATCTGGTGTCTTGTACGATGTTGAATAATCAACAAAGATTAATCCGCTTCTGCGAGAGTCGTGGGGCTTAGGATTCTTAATTCTGAGCGAATATAAGTTGGTATTTTGAAATTAAAGATGTTTATTTGTAATAAACTGTATCTATTAAGTAAACAAAAAATTGGTTAAATTTCACAAGTTCAAAGTTACACGAATTAAATGCAAAGGACTTAAGTATGAAAAAATATGTTTGAAGAACTTGAAGAAAGATTATTTAATCCTGGAGAGACTTTTGTGTTGCTATATATGTTTCATTATCCCAATGTTTAAAAATCTCTCATTAATTTTTGGTATGAACATAATTCTATTTCTCCTAGAAAATACTTAAATCAATTTAAAAGAAATATTTCTACATCAGCATAAAATTGTACTTTAAAATGTTTATTACATACTCGCTATTTAACCTAGTAAAATTTTTAAAAACAAGTTATTAAAATGTACGCAAATAATTTATATAGAACAAATGATATTATTACACGTTTCTATATCAACGTATTTAATTAAAAATGATTAGTTATTCAAATGGTTTATTTTAATATATACGAGGAAGTTCAATAAATTATACACTACACAACACCTAAAAGTTTGTATAGATATGAGACACGTGCTGGTGTACTGGATAGAGATGATACAAATAATTCAAATAATAAGGTTGAAATAAAAAGCAATAAAAAAATTTATTTATTTATTTCAATTTTAAAACAGCCTTTATAGTAGAACATATCATGTCATGTTACAAAAATTTAATAAAATAATTACATTACTGTTCTAATCAAATTTGGATCCGAGGACATCAATTTAGGATTATTGATTAACCGAATCCAGTGTAAAAATCTATTACAATCTTTGTATAGATCTGAAAATCTATGTCGTGATAATATTTTATTTTACAATCAGACACAGTACAAGTTTTATAGGTCATTCTGAGAGCATAAATTAGACCTAAAATCAAATGCCCTAAATGTAAAAATATGATGTAGATCATATGAGACAAAGCAACTTGTTGAACTAGCAAAGATCATTACTGCACAAGTTTAACTGTTGTGTAATGGATGCAGTTGTTTTTATAATCAATTTGATAATAAATAGTATGTTTGTTTTGACTAAGTCTTTTAAACAAACTCCTAAAGCTTATACTTAGTCTGTTAAATAAATCATTGCCATTTTTGTAACTAATCATTGCAAGTACAAAAGTTGAATTTTAATTCAATAAAGTAGATTTAAATATTTTTTTTTATAAAAGTTTCCTGTTGTTTCTTTCGATCCGGAATTATATTCAGTGGTTGTAACAATAAGTAAACCCCAGATCCCCTACAAACTGCTGTCAGATGTGGCGTAGTTTGTAGGGAAGTTGGGCTTTCTTATTGTCACAACTGGTAGATATAATTGCGAGTTGTAAGAAACAACAGGAAACTTTTATATAAAAAAAAGTTATTTAAATCTACTTTATTGAATTAAAATTACAACTCTTGAACTTGCGAATGATTAATTACAAAAATGACAATGATTTATCTAACGGACTAGGTATAAGTTTTAGGAGTTTGTTGTAAAATACATGCTACGAGATGAAAAGCCAAGGAAAACAACTCTTTATTTTTACATTTTAAAATAATGTTTTTAAATTACATAATTCAATATAACAAAAGTGTATATTTAAAATTTATTCCATTCATGACATTTCTACCTTATGAAATTGATTTCTTTATTAACCTAGTTTACAACATGCAAGATGTTTAATATTTTTTATTAATCTATTACTATTACTGCTGACTGCAGTGTACAATAATGTCCCATTTCCATTTTTTTTAAACAAAACTTATAATATACATATTGATTACCGTATATCTAAATAAAATAATTTATTCACATGCATGTGCAATTTTGGCACCCTATATACTATAAAATTGATTATAAAAACAACTTTATCGCCACTACACTACATAACAAGTAATTATCAAATGCATTGACGAATTTATATAAATGAAAATACGGTATATGCGTAATGCGGGATTCTGCTGCACCAAAGTACACATTTTGAAGTAAGAATTTCAAAATTTGCATTCATTAAACTTCTATTAAAATCCTGTTTTCTAAACTTCAATCTGAGTCGTTAAGTATTAATTAACTAAATAGAACGAGCAAAAAGTATACATTTAACTCTTAAAATTGCCTTGATTCACTGTGTATATTACAATTGCACTTTTACAACACTTAAATAAATTTCAAATAATACAGAAATTACACTAGCAAAATTTCGATCAGATCCTAAATAAATACCTTTTTAAAGGAAACTATCGAAAAAGTGAGTTACAGCGTTTATCATAATCTTTAGACCAAACTCATAGATGGCGCTTAGTGTTAACACTGTCAACCATTTAAGTGCTATGGCTCTGATTTCTCGTCTCTTCTGTTGCTTTCTATTATTTGTTTATGAGAATTCCGGTGTGTTGTGTATGTTGTTTCCGCTAGTATATTTTTGAATGTGCGTTCTTAAAATATTATCGGATGTATTGTCTAGGTTCCCTTTTTCTATCCTGTTGTTATGGACAGAAAGAGGGAACTTAAATAATACATACGTTAACTTTTATTAAAAACACATTCAAAAATAAGCGGAAATAAAATACAAAACACACCAGGTTTCTCATATATCAAACATGGAAAGCAAAAGAAGAAGATAAAAACACCCCCAAAACCAAATGATGAAGAAGAAGAAACGCGAAATGAAAATGTTCTTGAAAACTCTTAATGTTTTTTAGGTTAAGTTTTCTTTACAGTTTTTCGTTATTATATTTTTTAGTCAATAAATGTAATTAATATGCAATAGTTTTAAATTAATTATGAACACCCGTAAGTAATAGACATTAGTAGCAGTAGGCAATAAATAATATATTTTCATGTAATTTGTAGAGCTTTAAAAGATTATGAAAAGTTAATCGTTGAAACATAGGTAATAGATGTTATTGAATTTTCGCTTAAACACTAAAAATACCTAAGTAAGTGTTGTATATATTAAAAAAAAAGAAAGAAGACAGGCCGAGAATATTTACTAAATTTTATTTTCTCTCAAAAGAGAGCACAACTCTTTAAATCTTTTGAAACCTAAAACTATTATTGAGCTTTCTAATAAATTTTGTGATAAAATAATAAAATGTTGCTTGTAATTTTTTCCGAAATTTTTGTTTATCTCATATATTTGCAAAACTATTTTGAAAACATTCTAAAAATTATTTTATATAAAATTCGGATTAAAATCCTTACACATTTATTATTAGATCTTTTTGCTTTTTTGCACATTATCCACATTAACGGAAATAGAATGTGCTCGTGTAGTTTAGATGAATCAATTAATTTGAACCAAAATGACAAGCAATAAAATCAATTCTAATTACTTTTAGCGTACATATATAAAATTAATATGTTTGTTACGTGAATATTTGTCGATAGGGTTATAGCGTAGTTGGTTACGTAAATTCTCATTTGAAAACACTTAACGAATATATGGATTCTATATTTTAAAGTTCCATATGTTTATCTTTAGATATTTTCAGCGAAAATGTTTTATTCGTGATGTAACCAGTTCAGATTATTAAAAAAAAAAACAAATCAGTACGTCATAATAAATGTCTTTATATTAATTATTACTTTTTAATTAATTAGTATACATTTAGAGCGTCATGAGCCGTTGAAAGCTATAAAATGAATAAATCTGTATTCAGTTTTTATTTATTTTCATTACTGTTTTATTTAAAGTAAATAGCTGTTGTAACTTCGTAATCTTTAAGCACAGGATTTACTACTTTTTTAATGCCAATAAGAGTAATTTCTCACCAATTGTGTCTGTTGTCCTCCTTTTTGAATATGGCTGGACGTATTAAGATATTTTTCTTCTAGTATTTGGAAATAGAACAAATCTTTATTTGATTTATCTGCATGATGCATTTTAGTCAAATGCTCTTGTAGCCTAGAAGTCTACAAGGTTTCATTAAAGTCTAGAGGATTACATTACTTCACTTATGACCTATGATTATATTGAATGGACATAAAGTATCTACAAAAGAATTAATGGCATGAGAACTAAATATTTGTCGCGTGACACACTCCCGTTCCGAAGACTTTCGACCCTGACAGTCAAAACTCCAGTCAAAAGTACATTACAAGGTTTCATTGGTCTCATTAAAGTCTAGAATGTTTCATTGCTTCACTTCATCACTTGAAAAGACTTTTTGGCAAATGAAGCTCGTAAGAAGTGGTGATTGGTTTCCAAGAGGTTGAATAAAGCAATATTTAACTGCATTAGTCGCGTTGAAATTTGACCTCAACCGCATAGAGGGGTAGGTTTTATTTGTTAAATAAAGTTCTCTTGAATGTTTATTAAAATCCATCCATCTACCCCTGTACGGAATCGTAGGAAATAAATAGGTAAATAATTTATCCCCTAAAGTCATTCAAGGGCTGGTTTAAATAGGGCTAGCATGACACAAGAAATAATAAAACTTAAGGTTATTTTTATTCAATACATTCATGAAAGTAAATATTTTTAAACGATAAATTAATTTCTAGCCTCACGAAAATAAAATGAATTCCTACAAAAATTAAGCAAATCATGAATTAGTAGATTAGTTTTATTAAATTCAAATTTGTTTATTAGTTACAAGCTGATCATTTAATACGTTTGAGGTTTATCACTCTATGCAATTAATATAGAATTAACTTACTCACATCTGCACTGTATTCATTTTTGTTGCGGAGAATAGTTTACTTCCCTGCTTCCTTTTTAGTTAACTTCAGTAAAGTGACTTCCAACTGAGGTTTTTAGATCCGAAACACAGCTTATAAAACCTAGTTCCGTACCCTACCACTGTCGCTGGCTGTAACTGTAGCCCGAAGCAAAATTTATCTCAATTCTTTCTAGTAGAAAAACTATTAATATGTAGGGCTCCGATTCAGTTCGACGAGCACAACTTCCTTTTTATTTCACTTCATTTCTAGTTCTCCACGTCGCTATTAGTTTGACCCCTTGGTCCTTAGTGCACTTGCGTCAATTTATTATACGGAATATTTATTTGTAGCTTGAATATAGGCAACATAATACCACATACTTAATGAAAATATTATTTTAACTTTTTCAATTTATTGGATTACTAAACGATAATGCTTTAGAACTACAATATTTCATAGAATTTATCTATTTCCGGCAGTTAGATAACTACTGAGTATTGAAAATGCATGAAATAAATAAAGTAGAATGAAATTAAAAGAATTGTTTCTAACATTTAGCCATTATGCCTTTGATTATATTGAAAGGTCATAAAGTATCTTTAAAAGAATTAATGGCATGAAGACTAAATATTTGTCACGTGACAAACGCCCCCGTTCCGAAGACTTTCGGCCCTGAAAGTCAAAACTCGTAACTACTATTTAAAATAAGGCTAATTGCACGCATAGTTCAATTTACAATGACCAAAGAATGTCTACAAAGTTTCATTGGTTTTATAAAAGTCTAAAACGTTTCATTGCTTCACTTCATCACTTGAAAAGACTTTTTGCTATAACAAGCTCGTAAGAAGTGGTGATTGGTTTCTAAGAGGTTGAAGAAAGCAATATTTCACTGCATTAGTCGGGGTGAAATTTGACCTGAACCGTTCTCTTGAATTTCTCAACCGTTCTCTTATAAAAGTTTTCTTGAATTTTAATTAAAATCCACCCATCTACCCTGTACGGAAACATAGGAAATAAATAGGTAAATAATTTATTACCTAACGTCATTCAAGGGCTAGTTTAAATAGAGCATGACATAAGAAATAATAGAGCATGACATAAGAAATAAGAAATAATAAAACTCAAGATTATTTTTATTCAATACATTCAAGAAAGTTAATATTTTTAAACGATAAACTTTAATTCCTAGCCTCACGTAAATAATCATGAATGAGTAGATTAATTCAATTAAAATTAGTTTATTAGTTACAAGCTGAGAATTTAATACGTTTGAGGTTTGTCACTTTATCCAATTAATATAGAATAAAATTACTCACATCTGCACTGGATTCATTTCTTATGCAGAGAATAGTAGCACGTGCTTGCTTACTTTAACTTTTTAAGAAAATGACTTTCAACTGGGGCTTTTGGGTACGAAACGCAGCTCATTAAACCTAATTCCATTCCTTACCCCACCACGATCACTGGCTCTAACCGGAGCTCGGACCATAATTTATCTCATTTCTTTCTATTAGAAAAACTACCACTATCTCCAGCTCACAATTTACCCTCTCTAGTTTTACCGCAACAAAGCGGCGGTTTTTTTTCGTTCTCCAAATCGTTAAGTTTGACCACTTGTCCGCAAAGTGCACCTGCGTCAATTTCTCATACAAGAATATTTATATGTTACTTGAATATAGGCAACTTAATACCATATTTATTACTTAATGAAAATATTTTAACTTCTACAATTAATTGGATTATCAAACGTAAATGCTTTAGAACTACAATATTTCATAGAAATTAGCTATTTCAGTGATTTAGATAACTACTCAGTATTGAATATGTGTGAAATAAATAAAGTAGAACGAAATTAAAAGGATTTTTTCCAATATTTAGCTATTATGACCTATGATTATATTGAATGGACGTAAAGCATTTACAAAAGAAGTAATGGCGAGATGACTAAATATTTGTCGCGTGCCTCACTCCCCCATTCCGAAGACTTTCGACCCTGAAAGCCAAAACTCCTAAGCCTAACGACTATTTAAAATTAGGTTAATTGCAAGCATAGTTCAATTTACAATGACCAAAGTACATGAATTAGTAGGTGCGAGTTACGTCGTTAAATGGATTTTTCTTTCTTAAATGCAACCGATTTTTTTTGCTTGGACCCTCAATTGGATACTAAATGGAACTTTGTAACTGTATTTCTTTGTTTCTTAGCACCAATAGTTTTCATACTGCCATCACGTTTTGCTTATCTAAGCAGTATTCCCGAACATGTCATAAAACATATAATAACTTTATTCTAAAAATTTAATAACTTTAACTAAAGTTATTATTATTTTAAGACTAACATTGTGTTCTCCAAATCCAAGAATTCACGAATAAATTTGATTAAAATCGTTTTAATTTTGGAAATAGACCTTAAAAATTTTATTGTAGTTCCGAATTTTCGGGAATATTTCATTAAACTGCATTCTTGTATATTAAATTTTTTTTGTTAAAATAATATCTGAAATTTTTACAAATGTTTTAACCTCTTAATTATTTAACCGTATTGAGAAATTCGATTTATTTCAGTTTCCATTAAACGTGTTTTCATATAAATCGTAGCTCCAAATATTTATTTATGAAATCGTTTTCAACGAACAAATTTTACACTCTAATTTGACTATTCGTTTCATTTAAAATCTGAACACAAAGTACTTGAATATATTTAATACAAGATGAGTATGTTTATTTTTAAATAGAATTTTGTAACTAATAAGCTCGACATTTATTTTTAGTATGCCAGTTTTATTAGAAAATTTTCAAGTTATATGTCATTAATTTTCTAAACTACATCGCATTCTTTGAGATAAACCATAGACATCGCATAAATTTTTTTTAACGAATAGAAAATATATACTTTAAG
>WYDF02275122.1:0-17669 GCA_009867245.2 Adranes taylori | reverse complement strand
ACTTCTTTGTCAGTCTAACATAACGAACGCGATTAAATTCATTTAATACGTATTATTTTTATACATATATAAAATTGTATTTCTTGATTTATCACATAGTTAATTGTTACTATGTTGTCCGCGTTTCCCCTACCCCTTAGAAAACTATTCTGTGTGTACGATAGTACCCCTTTCACTCTTACCTCCTCTTCCAACCTTCCATTTATAATCCTTGCAAGCAATCTGTATAATCCATCCATAATTGTAATCCCTCTATAACTTTACACTCTTCCTCTCACCTCTCTTATACGCCGGAACGATCTCACCTTTCTTCCATTGTTCTGGCACACACTCATTCCCCATCCATATCCTATTTAACCCTCTTATCAATGCTTTCATCCCATTCTCGTTCAAACATCCCCACACCTCAACAGGTATCTTGTCTGACCCAGCACCACCTCCTTTCTTCATCTTGTCTATCTCACATTTTATCTCCTCATACTTATTTCTACTACTTCACTTCCATCCTGATCTCTCAAAATCTCTTTCACTTTCCTTTCCAACTTCTTCTTCATTCCCTATTCTAGACAATTCTATCCTACATTTCTCCTCCCAGTCATTCAATATTAATCCACATTGTTTCCTTTCTTCCCCCATTGTCACCTTAGGAGTTAATTTTTAGCGTCATTATTAAGCATCCCTCGTCTTTTATTTTCCTAATTTTGATCTCCATCAGTTACGGTAATAAATTGTAAAAGATTGCGCAGTATTCTAAATTAATTAAATTTTGTAGTAAATGTCATATTATTAAGGGCATTATTGGTAAATTGATACCAGCCCTAATCAGGTTTAGTATTCTTTCTAATAAATTCTGTTTTTTGTTCTAATAGATTTTAAATTATTCTCCCCAATTGGTGTAACTCAGCAAAACCAAAACTACCAAAAGATCGTTTAAAACGCACTATATGTTGTAATACTTAGTAAGATCTAAAGACCAATTCTCAGATGTCAGAATATATCATTCCGTTCCTTGTTCTTCGCCAGTCCTAGTCTTGAATAACATTTGGCAGTTCATTATTTCAAAGAATATCTGCAAACTATTCAAGTTTCTATCAATAAAGTTTTCCACCATTTCCATCTATTATCAGTAGTTGTTCACACCAGTCTTCTATGTTTAAAAGAAACTCAAACTTTTAGCCTAGCTTCTTCAAGTCGATTATTATGTTTCTTATTTTTGCGTGTCTTGTTCATCAAACTTTTTATCAAATGTAACATTTCATTGTCCTACGTTCTCTGCTGTTTCACCAGGCATTTTTTTACAATAGCTTTGCTTCTTTTATAGAATTTTTGCATATGGCATCATAGTTTTGGGTCATGCTCCTGCAACGAATAAATAATTTGAGTTACATTATGAAAATATATGATGTGATGCTGACAACTGTTCTGAACCAAATCGATTTTTGGAAATACAATATTCCGTCACCGAGGAAGTACTACTCCAACGAGTGTTTCAGTGTGACTAGTGATACATACTACCTTATGACTTAACAAGAATCCCAACAAAATCAATTACGGTTAATACAGTAGTTTTTTAATTCAACGCAGCAAATTTTGCTTTAATCTATAGCCAGAAAAAACTCCCAGAGAAAAATTCCCTATAATATAATACAGTCTTTTTATATATTTATAGGTGGTCGTTATACGTATAAGGAATTTCTTTTGGAACCTGTTTTATTAATTGGCTTGTCGCATGATAGTTCTAAGAAACGAAGTCATATTTCCGCTCTAATTTCTCAAGCAATCACTCCTGGATCTCCTATGGCAAGAAGAACGAAGCACGAAATCAAATCAGCACAAAAATTGGCCAAGTTAATACTTATTCTATTAATTATGATTAAATGTAAAAACTTAGTTTATATTGACTTATTTTGGAAATCGTTTTTGAGATATACCATTTTAATTTTTTAGTTTTCTTTTCTCTCAAAATATTTTTTTGTTTTTATTATTTTGTAGACGTTGTATTCGTCAGCCGGACCAATGGGCGAAATGTTTGAGTGGCGCTTGCCATACTTTGTATTTTATGGCACTTCCTGCTCTTCTCTCGCTGAATGTTAGTCGTGAGAAAGCCGTCCTTCAACATGCGTACGATTTGCTCGTTCGCGCAGCGCATCAAAAATTGGCTTGCGATGAAGTTTGTTATAGATTAATGATGCAGGTGATTACCTTTTTATTGGTGATTACTATTTTTGTTTTTGTACGTGATTGAAGATAATTTTGTCAAGGCAAAATCTAACTTTTTAGTAATTAATTTAAATTAAAAATCAAAACCTTTTAGCTATGCGGCGAACATTCGTTGCCCTTATTGGCTGTGAAACTTCTACTATTAATGAAACGTCACGGAATTCAGCCGAATGCTTTAACATATGGTCTATACAATCGTTGCGTATTGGAAGCTGAGTGGCCTGCGCATTCCAGTTCAAGTCAGTTGTTATGGAATAAGTTACGATGTGTTGTATTAGGAGCAGCAAGGTATTCTGTTAACGTCATTTCGTTTAATAGTTTGTTGCTTTGGATTTAATAATTATTTTCTAAAGAATGAAATGTATAGGTTTCGACGGTTGGGTAAACTAGCTGCACGCAAGCGATCTGCTTCAACGGAAGGCGCTAATAGTTTACTGGATCCTGGAGATCGCGTAGCTTCAAGATCATCGCTTGATTCGCATGAAGCTGTTTCGACGGATGGAACTGGTTTATTTGATAAATTTCGTACACGTTTTGCTGGCATCATAAAAGGTTAGATTTAGAAAATATATTAGAACAATTTTCCACGTACTTTTGTTTTAATGGTTAAAGTTGAAGAATATGAAGATCTCAAAGACGTTGAAAGAATCATGTACCTAATCAAAACGAAAATTGTAGTATGAGACGTTAGTTCAACGAAGTACCATTAACGCCCAATTTAAAAAAGTTGTAGTCTCCTGAAATGTTGGTGCTTTTCGTTCTGTGCCATTTTACTTTTGTTAATTTCAATTTAGAAAGAAAAGTATGGGTGGACAAGTCAGCTGTTAGGGACCTTATACAAAGAGCTCTTAACCTGGTTGAAAAACTGGACAGCGAACTTGGTTGAAAAACTAGACAGCGAATGAGGTTATTAAAATTAGCGCTCGGAAGACTTTGAGATTGTACCGTTAAGGGGGAAGATTCACATTTGGTCGCCTTGAGTTAACTAAAACTATACGGAACAAACCTACCATTACAGGCAGAAGTTATTACTTTATTAATTTCGAAGTTTTAAGTTTCAAAGTTTTAAGTCGAATGTACGACAGATTATGTGACTAAAATCAATCTTGTTGCATTGGTTGTAGAAGTTTTATGAGGCCATTTATAACTTACGGATCGTTGGTGTGGTGGAAAAAAATACTAGTGGTCAAGGCAAAGCAAAAACTATCCTCCATACATAGAATTGCATATCTTGGCATAACAGGAACTATGATCCAACTGCGGCGCTTTGCTGCTAGATCTTCTGCCACTAGATTTGAATGAAAGCATAGGCGGAAACGGCACAACAGTGACTGAAAGTCCATAAACCGAATATTGTACAAAAATAGGTACAAAGATCATAAGGAACGAAATATTAAACATTAATCACGTTGTATAGCTTAGTCTACAATATATAGCCATATCGGGCTTAATAGGGACTCGATTTGTGGAAGGAAGACTCTCCTAACATTCCGTAAGAGTCTGTTCTAGTCTAGCTTACAGACGGATCTAGATGCTGTGGAAATACGGGATAAGACAGACTGAGGTGTAGAAAGCTCTGCTAGGCAAATTTGCTAATCTTTCCGGTCAAAATTTATTCAGTTTTTTTACTGCATACAGAAAAATATAAGAAAGAACTGATTTTTACAGTAAACATCAGTCAGGTGCTTGCTATATATAGCATATAGGTGCTTGCAATATAGCAAGCGGTTCATAGAAAAACCTTGCAAGAACAAAAACTCAGATTTGTTCATACTCGTCAGAAAGAATATCAAAACGATTACCTATCAATACGGCACGCACCTCTGAGGTAGGCCATAGAGTGTAGGCTATTTCTGTAGGAAAGCTATACAGCTCAACATATCGTATGTAAGTGTGAAGTATTGTCATCTAGTAGTAGAGTTTGTAATATTTTTCTTTAAATTTTATTTGCTTATTTTAATGCTAATAACAATTTTATATGTCAGCTTATATTTTATGATTGTACAGGCGGTATAATCATGACCAGCGGTAATAGCACATCCGATCCACCCGCTGAAGATTCAGCAATTTCTTCAGCTGGTCCTCAATCTGAAAACGATGAACCTGCCGATAATATTCGAAATAATTGTTCGGTTCCAATCAGGGAAACAGAATGTTTACACGTATCAGATTATGCGGCGCATTCAACGATCAATTACGACGGTAAGGGACGTGAACAGGAAACAGAAAAAGTAGATGACACACCCACTCGACGTTTACGTCTGTTATCACGTACCGAAAGTGCTTCTGATGCGACAATAATGGATAAATTACAACATAGAAATGTTAGGGATAATAGCAATGATCTCAATAGCAGCAAGGAGAGTCTAGCGTCTTCTATTGCTGGTAAAAAGCGGACGGCGCTAAAAGGAAACGGTGAAGTTCGAAGAGCGTTACAATTTACTAAGTGTGAAAATATAGAAAATGAAGATGATGAGAAATCGTCACCTAGCAAGTTAGTATCTCTTTAAACAGTAAATATTGCTTAATACTGTTGTCATTAATTGGCTCTTCACTCATCTCATAGAATTTATTCTCTTCAAAATTCATTTCTCTTGGCTACATAGTATCATATACCATATATCGTAGAATAATATGGGAAATTATGAATTTCTCGTATATACATTTTAGAACATCTCGCACTTTGGTAACTGAAAACGATCCTCTGGGTGCTTTAGATGAACCAGAAGAAGAACCTCCTCCTACTATAAAGAAAATCGAACTTAATACTACTCCTAATAATTATTTAGTACAAAATACTATAGATGAACCAGTACTATTTAGAAATGCGTCGAATACGTTTCACAGGTGAGATAACTTCCTGAATACAGACACAAACTATTTGTTTATTGGGTATTTTGTTGTAGATCTGCGACATTCGAAGGTAGTCCGCCATCTAGTGGCAAAATTCATCGTTCCGAAACTGTACCAGCAGCTACAGTAGCCTCAAGCCTTGCTAGTTTAGGTTCAACTATCAAAATGAATTTTGGGTACGGTTTTTATAAATATGATATTAGAATATTTATCAGTTGGTGCATGTTATTTTTTTCGCGGGATTTGTATTGCATGTATCTTTTCTACAATTCAAATATCGATATTTTTAATGTTCACATTTAATTTTGTTTTTTTTTATTTTTTTTTTATTTTAATATTATGTTTTTGTACTGCACTTTGCCTTGCAGTCTAATGAGATTTTAAACACCAAAAGTTAAAAGGAGAGTACTTGTTACAATCCTAGAGTAGGTGGTAAGCCGAGAACTCATCAAAAATAAGAAGAATTAGTGAAACGCGAAAACCTAGCATTTCTTTAAGATTGTGTAGAAATAAGGGCTTCGATCATTTTCTTTGTAAGAAATATTGCAAACTTAAATAAAAATGAACGAACGACGCTGTTATTGTCAACTTTTGTGAGCCTTGAACAGTTGAAAAAAGATTTTTCTGAGCCATTATTTAATCAATATAGCAATATCGAGACAAAAAGTGTACGATATTTGCCAGCAAGTAAAATCATTGGTCAGAATTGATAGAAGAAAAGGTTCAGGTAGAATCGCAAAAGAAAACGTTGCTTACAGAAAGAAAGCATCGAATTGACAAGAAATTTGTGAGTAACGTTTTGACAAAACATGACGTAGTATATAAATCTCAGACATCTTCACCAAAATAAACAAGAAACAAAAGTCTTCTCAGAAATCGCTGTTAGAATATATCAGCGAAAACGAATTTACTTCTTCAAAACAGGTTTGAAGATTATTGTCGTATTAATCTTTTAATGGTAGAGAAACTACAAACAATAAGTCGTATCATCACAAAGTAGGAAATGAACTTGCATGTGATGGAAGATTTAAGCGGCATAAAAAATTCAATTTGAAATTGTTAGTATGGTTGGCAATTTTGTCACGATGATAGCTTATGTTAGTAATAAAGAAGGCACACGAGGAAGAGATTCATTTTGCTTATCATTGAATTCAACATAATGTATTATATTTTAGATTTTTTTGTTCTAGTTTAATTTTATGTTCATTAATCACATACATGCAATTTCAGTTCATCATTTTTTTTTTACATTGCACGTAGCAATTTGCATTTTTGCTTGTAAAATCATTGTTTTAGCCGTTTATCACCAGCTAGATTATCACTACGTAAGAACGAACACGTGAAAATGACGCATCAATTGATAGAAAATGCCATTAATAATTTAAGGTAAGTCTTTTTGGGTGTTACAGTATACGCATTTTAAATTTAGCATGTGAATTTTAAAATAAATATAAAATAATAATCTCGTTATATATCTTTATTTAGTCCCTCGTTGACCGGTAAAAAATCAAACGAACTAATTCAAGGCGGTATTAGCTCATTGAAATCAGCAGCTACTTCAGTCGCAAAAAAATTGGATGAAATTAAAGAAGCGATTTCATCGACTTCAGTGAATACAACACCCGTTAAGGGTTCGAACACATCAACCTTATCGAATAACACGGAACATACTCATTACAGAACACCAACAACTGGATGTTTGGGCAGTGGATTAACTAAAGGAGTTATTGCGGATGATTTGGCAGGTGGTGATGGTGGTGATGGGACAACGATAGCTGGAGAAGGAGAATCTACTGATGGAAGCGATGGTATAAATTTAATGTGCATAAATATTTTTAAAATTTGACTGTTTTTATGCATCTTTAAAATTAGGTTATTTTATTAAACCAGTCTTTTCTTTTGATGTGTTTAAATTATCAAAAAAAAATGATTTTAGTTTCTATAACGAGTGGAAAATAGTAGAAATTCAATTCGTCCAACGAGATTATCCCTTCTCTTTAGGTGAATAGAATATTTTTATTATACAATAGAAAAACATTTTGTTCTTATTATCAATTTGTTGGTTACCTGCAGCGGCCAAACTGGAAGTGGTAAGGAATGCAATTATTCGACTTTTTTTACTACCCAGTTATCGAATAGTGATTGTTCAGATTAAGTAGTTAATCAGTTAACCCGCAGGAATACAACACTTTTGTAATTCATAAATAATTTATTAGAAAATATTTTCCTCTTTCAAAAATGAAATTAAAAGCTGACAAAAAAGACAAAAACATAATATGAAATATAAAATATATATCCAGAAATATCGGGCTAAACTATTTAATTAAACATGAGTCTGTACTTTATTTTTCTTCTCTTGCAAGAAATATTTTAATAGTTTTAGTTCTCGGCCTTGTTTGTTTAATGTTGAAAATATTATTTCACGGATTTAGGTCTTATTCAATATTTATCACTACTATTTGTCAACGTTTCAGTGGCAATATCGCTACCATTGTCAGAACTCTACAAATTGTTACAAAATAAGGTGAAAATGAAAATGTAAGTTACTTATATAAAGAAGTTAAAATAACATAATGTTAAGAAAATTATAGATTTATTAATTTCGAACTCAATTTATAACTTATTTGTATCACGAAATTAGATGGCCTAAGAACATTCTCTCATTTTCTCTTGATTTTGATCTCATCATCATCATTCGGTATAAGTGTTCCAATAAATCTTCCTCTTTTCTCCATACATCAAATGATTTGAATTTATTTTTAACATTTATACAGTAATTCTATGGACGAATAGGAATATCTCTTAAAACATGAGTCCTAAAACATAATTTTTTTTTATTTTGCTTTATCTTGGATAATGTAATTTCGGATAATGTAATTTTGCTAAAAGTTGCCCTATTAACCGGTTAATCGAAAATCGGTTTGCCATACCTAGAGACTTGTCATGTTTGTGTTGTTCTAATTCTTTCAATTGGTTTCTATGAATTTTTGGGCGAGATGTATGAAAAATTCTATGAAAGTAGTACAGATGTTTTTTTTCACAATGAAAAAAACCCATCTTGTAATATTTCCTTCCAAATCGAGAATTTCTGCCAAGAATGCTTACTTATGAATATATTTGATTTATTTATTATATTCCGTTTATAGGTGGAGAAAGACATCGAAAAATTTCAGCCGAATTTAGTAGTTACAGGGGTAGTTACGTGAATCTAAAAGACTGCGACGAATTACCGGAAAATGTATTTCCTTTACAATCGAACGACTACTCTAACGGTAAATTATTTTATTTCATTTCGAATTTTATTTTAATGGGATACATATTTTATTTCAACGTGATATATTTTATAAGTTTAATTTATGTTAAAAAGATATTTTTCTTTTTATATATTATTTTTTTATTTGGTAAAATCAAATTGTGCATATGTTTGTACAAAAATGGGAAACATGAAATTTTTTTAATGTGTGACTGTACAGTTAATCGAACTGTAGGATACATATTACGAACTATAGGATACATAGAATACATTTGGATAATTCATGGAAACTTCTAAAACCTAGACACTAAACTTTCAATGGACCTGCATGTGGAATATACTATAAACAAAAGCCTACAAACAGTAGGTTGTATTACAAGACTTTCAAATAACTTTGAGCCTTCCACATATAGACATCTGTACATATCTAGTACGTCCTATTCTTGAATTTCCCAGAATAAAATTGCTGGGGATTTTTTTGCATTATTTTGTAGTAGAAACTCAGTTCATGATGAATTCGTACCTCTTTGATTGTGGACCAGTTGGGACCAGTAATATTTCATAAATGATACCAATATTTTCTTTTGATTTTGTATTGTTTTATCTGTTTTATCTATGTTAATGTATATTTATTGTTGTATACTTGTAAGGGGATGATCCCGTTTAAATAAATAAATTCATTTTTATTACCCCGGCTTTTAGAAAGCCTGTTAAATTGGGTTCTGCAGTAATCGTCCCAATATTATCATTTATTTAAAACTTATTACCATTTATCATTTATTGTATTTCAGATAGTAAAATGGATATAACATTAACTTCATGTTCTCAATGTCATAATTGTTCATCGTACCTATATGATGAAGAAATAATGGCGAATTGGTCGGCGGAAGATTCTAATTTGAACACTGTTTGTGGTGTTTGTAAAAGACCAACAGTACCCCTATTAACGATTACTGTACTAGATCGTAACTCAAATAGTAACGGTGAGTTATTCTCTTATCTTGATTTTTATTATCAACACGAAATAACTAATTTCTATAAAGATTGTATTAAAAATATTTGTTATTATAATTATTCTACCTTCAACGTGTAATCATTATCTCAAAGAAATCGTAATCATGATCAAGAAATCATCATTAGAAATCATTTAAAAAGTCGTTATATTATGCAAGAAACTTTGGGAAATACGGAAATAAATATAAATCACACTACAACTTGTGTGAAGAAAGAACGAAAGCAGAAGATCAGATAGAATTATAATTGCGGTAAATAAATCCGCGACTATTTGGCAGATTATAAATGAAAAACTAATTTCCATAGATAACTTCCTCTCAAGACATGATATACACTGTAAACAACAATTTGGTTTCCAGAAAAACTTGAATACTACTATGGCAATACACTCGCTTATGGACAAGGTGTGCAAAACTCCCAATAAACACCCAAAATGCGCCTATAATGTGCGACCTAACAAAAGCGTTCGATCTCGTACCACATGTCGGACTCCTGAAAAAGATGGAAAACTGAGTTATTCGAGGAGTGGCACATAAACTGATAGCTTCTTACATAGAGAACATAAATAGTAAACATAAACGGCAAAAAAGCCCCCCACGAACGATTGAACGAAGAATACCATAAGGACCAATTTATCCTTTATTATTTATATTGTTTATAAACGATTTGCCAAATTATGTTAAGTCGCACATTGTTGTATTCGCGGACGATACAACATTGTATATTGAATTTTTAAAATCTTTTTTAAAAATAACTATTATAGTTACAATAACAATAATATAATTTTAATTTATAAATAAATAATTTATATTTAGACGCTTCACATAAAGATGGCACATTCAGTGTACCCTATCTCAATCCTCTCGTTTTACGCAAAGAACTCGAAAACGTGATCACACAAGAAGGTGATCATTGTTTAGCCGATTCCCGTTTCGTTGACGAACATCCGATTATTTATTTTAATCTTGTTTGGGCATTCGAACGTATCAATGTACAATCGCATTTGCCAAATTTATGTTTGAAAAGCAGAGCTGACCAAGCAGCTGCACGAAATACAATAAATGGTGGTGACACTTGTGTTTGTTCAGAATCGATTGATGATTCTGGTTTGGATGTTGACGGAGCTAATGTAGAAGAGGATAATGTTGAAGAAACTTTGGGTGTTGTTTCATTGAAACCAGTTGAAGAGGGAGCTGATCCTTTAACGCAAGAACTTGCCATATTAGGTTAGTAAAAGAATTTTTACTAATTTCAGATTTAATTTTTTATAGAATTATTACTCTATGGGCATTTCTAGTTTCACTAGTACTTTGAATTTTTCTATGCACTGATTACATTCATCGATATGAATTTGGAAAAAATTAAGTACTTTTTTAAATAATACTATTAGAGAAACGTTTTCGGCAAAGAAATGTATACAGTTTTCGATGATTTTTTTAATTTAGGACTTATCTGAGGTTTTATTTCGTGTTTTTTCTCATGCAGCTGTCAAGGATTCCTTGCGTAAGTAATTTTTTTATAATTTTTTATGAGTCTCCTGGACCGAACATCAAACAAATGCCTTTATACTGCGGAACTTAAAGATAGAAGTCCGACATTAGAAGAATACACAGATATCTTCAATATTTTATACATATCAATACCGAATAATTAATTTTAAAAGAAGTTCTCTTTTCAATGGGAAAAATCTAGAACGATCCAGCAATACTGTAAACCAATGGTTAATTACTTTGCAAAACCAGGAAGATTTGTGGAATTTATATAACATATAGTCGTTGATAATTCCAATACTAATCAGTATTCTCTTCTATATAATTCTTTTCTATATTTTTATTCTTTTCTTTTCTATTCTATATCAATATAATTTCATATGGACTATACTTATACATAGTTACCTGTTATCACTGTTCAAATTTTGGTCAGCTTAACTAATCAAAATTTATTAAATGAATCAACTCTACTCAAACAATTTACTTATCTCTGATCTTCAGTATTACAATAGAATTGCTTATAATTAAAATGTATTACAAATTTTAGAACATCTGGTTGCTTCTGTAAACGTCAAATGTCTTTGGGATAATCCCAGATTGTATGGAGATAAACCACCAATGTATGTACTTTGGCAACAGCGCGATACATTAGCTGAACAAACTAACAGTACAAGGTTTGTAGCGTTTTTACTATTTCTATCTACGTTTGGCAATATCAACCCTTGGATTGACTTATTAGAAAAATAAGTGAGTAAACTTGTGATTAAAAATGTTTAATTAAAATATAATTTTTAGATTAATGCAAGCTGTAATATCTTCAGTTCATTGTTGTGATCTGCTCGATCCCCTTAAACGTTTAGCTGCGGAACGTCAAAAAACTCAACGACATCAAGATGATCGACAAATATCCATCAGCTCGACACGATCATTGTATCGAGATATATTGTTTTTAACTTGCAAAGAGGTAAATAGTGTATTTAATTTGATAACAATAGTTCCAATTTTATAAAAACGTGTATCGTTTGGCCATTGGCGTAACTAGACAATATTTCTGTGGGTGGCCAGGCGTAACTAGAGAAAATATCTAAAAATTTATTGGTGTATTTACAGGAATATGTTTCTTCGCTACCCTATTATCCGTCATCCTGGACTTAAATGCATTACAGAATCTTCTTGTGCGTATCCATCCATCTTACTAAAATAATATAGTTTGACATGTCACAGTCACAAAGTGTCTTCTAATATCTTGATTTCGTTTGTACGTGTTAGTCTTTTGATCTCTGCTGTTTCTGCCGTCTACATTATACTAACTTTCCTGGCTACGCAAGGATTTTTCCACATAGTTCTTTTTTGGGGTCCCATGTTTCAGGCTGACTTGTTGATTCCATTTCCTATGCTCACGTTGAACGTTTGATTAAACAAGATTGTCAGTCCTGATGATGCTCTTGTTTCCTTCCGTTTTCCTGAGCATTGGTCGTATTCAAGCAATCCATTTCTCGCGAAATGTTTCACCTAGATACACACGAAATGTGAAAGCGTTTCATCGGGTACTTTTGAAGCAACTTTATCTCTTAGAAATTCTTGATTATTTAGAATATTTGTCGGCTGTGATGAATCCACCGAGATATTTAATCATTTAACGTTAAAACCTCAAATAGTGACACCACCATAAAGTAAAACCCCTCAAATAGTGACACCACGCTGGTATAATTATTGCTCCAATGTTATATGGATGTTTTTTCTATATCCGCAAACATATTTGTGTATTTTAATATGGCCGAATATTCTGAAAGAATATTCATCACTCCGCCCAATGTGATCCAAAGTTATTGGATTTCCTCTGATTTTGTTTAGTAAAATATAACTAATTTGTAGCCGTTTGTCTGGCTCATCCTCCAATAAGCCACGAATTAGTAGTGAATGTTAAGCTTTCAACCCAAATAAATTTCAGCATAGAGGGTCTTTTCGCTTAGATTCTTTTAATGAACTTTCAAACACTGAATAAATATTTCGGTAACAACTTCTTTGTGATCCTCTGTTTTGCCTCGATCAGTTTTTGAAGCATTAAGAATTGAGCCAGTTATATCAAATTTGTCACGAGTATAGTAAATGGTTTGACTCTTTTAGGCTTGAACATCAAACGTTCCAACCCATTTTCTTCAAGCTAATGTTTGCTTAGTCATAAAATATTTACAATTATATGAAGTCTGGGAGATAAGTTTCAGCACACACTTCCGGAGGACAGCTAACAGAACCTTCTTCCAGTTATGAGAAACTTAAGGATTATTTCAAGGGTCTTGTTAGTACTCTTTGTTTATGTTTATTTAGTATCTTGTTATCAGATTATTATAAATGAGAATAATCTCTATTTTACAGGTAGGTCGCGCCCAAATCAATTTGAACATGTTCGATAAGGAATATTCCGTGGCATTTTCACGCTTACCCGAGCGTAATAATGCCTTCTATGGACCCCAAGATTGTCCATTAAATATTGGTGCTCTGTATTGCAGACAATACTTTAAGCCATTATTAATTCCTTAATTTAGTAATGATTTTAGTAGAGGACACGAAGAAGTAGGCTATACTTCTTTTCATCTATATTTTTATTATGCAGGTATAATTCAGCAACATTATCGATTCTTTGTCTTTTTAATTATTGCTCAAACCTGCATTTAATATATTTACTTTGGTAACGATTTTATACGACGAACAAATAATTGTAATAATTAATAATAATAAATATGTATCAATATTATTATAAATCTCATTCTGTCGATATATCTTTTTACAAAAAAAGTGATTTTGTGGCCTTTAAATGTTTTTTACGTAATCGAATATTATATTTGATTATTTCGAATTGAGTTGTATTAGTTTTTAATATTGTAATTAATTTTAGTCATTAACGAAGCAACAAAAAAAAACAAAAAGTCACAAAAAAATAGGCAAAAGGTAATTTATGTTAGTTTTGTGTATTAGGTGCTTATTGGTTAAAGCTATTTTCTCCTCTCAGTTATAAAATGGGAATGCACAGTAAACGATTTAATTAATGGAAAAAGAAAAGGTTTAAGTGAAAAAACCAGCACTAATTGATTACTGGACTTTTATATTTTTATTGCAGTGTTGTTTATTGGCTTAATTGCCATTGTTTAAGTTTGACAGTCAATTTATATACTTATCGGAACCTCAAATAAATTTTGTGGTCTGATGATTATATTATAACTAATAATGGAATAAATATCTCGAAAAGTATGGAAACGATTTTAAAACTGCGCATAAAGTTTACGGATTCCTCAATCATTTAATTTTTTTAGCAACCATGTTCACTCATAAAACTATCATTTATTATCCTCTTAAAATTAAATTACCTAACAACCTGACGAAAAGGATGGAGTTCCTCGAGTTTCATTGATAATTTCGTTATACTATGTATGGTTTTAGATTATTATCATCGATATTTGAGAAAGAATCATCAACAGTTTCGCTAACCTGAAGTTTTAGTTTAAACTCGTTTTGGTCATATTATAAATTCACCCTGCAGATCCCCTGCACTCCCTGTTTTTGTTTAGTTTTTAGTTCACGTTAATCAGATCAACATTCAATTAGCTCAATAATTACAAAACTTTTTCCCTACCTTTATTAGCATAGAAAGTCACGTAGACGTTATCTCTGTGTTACAGGAGGTCCTTCGCACGTCTTTGCATTTCATGTTGCACTTAGTAAGTCTTAAACAACATTAAAGCAATAAATATTTCATAAATACATTTATTTAGATGTCAATTTTTTAAATATTTTAGTATTATTTAGAAGCACAATTCACTGGCGCACTTAGAGGAAGGGTTTAACCAAACTCCCAACTCCATTCCACTAAAAATTTATATCATAATTTCAAATTAAATAAATATATTTGGGACCATTATATGTTTGGTTAGTTTAAGTTCCTCTCAAAATTAAAATCTATACATTTTAATATACCCTATATTTTTCGAGAGTAGATCGCCTATCAAAAGCGTATCTTATACTGTTATACATGAACGCTTGGATTTCTCGTACGCAGACATTGCATGGATATGCCCCAATTTGACCATATCGATTAATTGGTAATTATATCATACATAAAACCCGAATACCCTGAGCCAATGTAAGGAATGAAATGCCCTCTAGATACGTGCCTGCCAGGTCCCTATTGCTTTTTTGACTGATCAATGACGTCGTACGTTAGATTATGACTGCAAACAGGAGATAGTTAGTTTCTGATATTATTACTCAATTAAATGAGTTCTTCCGTACTTTCCGAGATAGTTTGTATCAAACAGTTCTCGTTTAAAGAACGTTATTTAAAACGGATTCAATCCAGTAAAATCACATAAATACGATTGTTCATGTTTTGTCTGTTAAATAAACTTTTACTTTTCTCGACTAAATTTGTAGGAATTAAATTAAACATATTTTCATGTTATGTTATTTTTTCTATTCTAAATGACAACAGTGATTATTTTTAATTAATTTATATGTATAGTTATATCTTTTAAAATATATTTTTGTCTAGCTTAAATACATATTGTTGGTTAAATGTGATATTTGATTTGATAGCGTAAAAAACAGTGAATCCACACAGCTTTGGTAAATTTCAAACGAGTTAGTGCAAATACATTCTAAAAACTAAAAAGAGCATATTACATCAAAATATTAATTTTCATAAAGTAGTGTACCTCTGGGAGATGATAGCAAAAAGATGCAAACATTTATATCTATGTATAAAAGAGGATGTATGTCATGAATGGGCTTCTAAACCACTCAACCGATTTCGATCAAATTTTCAGGAAAACTTTAACATAGTATAGCTTTAACATCCTGTAAAATTTGGTGTACATTGCATCACGGGAAAATGGGAAAACGGGAACACATGCTCAACCGATTTCGATCAAGGTTTCAGGAAAACTTCATGAAATTTTGTTTTGCATATCGCTGGCGGCGGCTATTTCATATGACCCATCCACAGCGAAACCGCGAGCGTGATGCGGGAACGCAGTATAAAAAAAACGAAAACAGAAAACATTTTGCTTTATTTATTAATTCATCTTAAACAACACTACAAAATAAATTTATGAATGTAAGAAGCATTTGTTTCAGATAAGTACAATGCATAAATTATACTCAACATAAATCGAGTAAAAAGATATGTATTTAAAAATCTTCTTAAGCGTCTACCCTCCTTTATTTTGAGATACTTCTCTCCTTTTAAATTGAGAATCAATTAGGGCTTCCTTAACTTTCCATTAAAAACAATAATAAAATCAAAAATAGTCTAAAACTGAATATCTAAGTCTCTCCTAACGTAAAAATATGTATAAAACAATAAAGAAAGAGAGCAAATATTCGAGAAAATAAGAACTACATGTGTATAATAAACACTGAAATAAATCCTCAATCAATGGATACTTTAGACCTAAGAAGAAGCATGAAACATACAACATACTAAAAACAAACTTAGGAAATCCTATCCGGAATACTACATAATATTCTCACTTATTTTTGAAATTCGATTTTCTTCATGTCATCAATGTGTTCCTTTCCTCTTAATTCTGGATCGATAATACTCAACAATGATCCAACCAAATGTAAACTTCCTGTAATAAGTACATCAAGTTTTCGTCGATCACGATGTAAATGATCTAATACATCTGTTACAGTTGGCATTACAAGCAAAGACTGACAAATATGGTTACTACTATTGCCATTATCAAGTTTTTTCCATATATTACGATAGGTTGCGCAACGTATGAGTTGTTGACTTACCGGATTGTTGTAATTTATACTATCTGCAATAAAGAAGAGAAATATTTATTAATAAAAAAAAACAAAATAACCGATAAAAATTTATGGATCAATAACATTTTGAAAGTTTCAGCTTTGTGGTTGAATAACATTTAAGTTTATATCACCTCAAAAAAATCGCCCTAACGCAGCTATTCTCAATTGTTTTTAATCCAAGCTACATTAACAAGTGTTATCTAATCAAACAAATCAAAAGACGTTATGATAGCGGCGGTGCCAGGTCGTTAAATTTGAGATCTCTTTACACTTTTAGATCACTGAGATGATAAGCCCAACGAGCCACTTTTAAAACGACCCCTTCAATCCCAAAATCTTGTACAAAGGATCTTCTAGTGATTCATATCTAGCAATTAGAAACTTTTATGGTACAGTAATAAACGTCTTTATTCCGAAACAGTAAGGTAAAGTACAAAAGTGAGTAATTAGCATAATTAAAAATACAATACTTATAGAAAAATACACTATAATACACTGTTCAATTACTGAATCGAAATCCTTGGGCGTAGATTCCGTTAGTACAAGTACATTACTGTTTTTCAACTGAACCCAAAACTACCGGAAAGAATTATCAAACAATTAAAATTAATCATTGACGTAGTACGCGCGTGCATACAGTTCGTGAAGTGCAGACGAGGAAACAGAAGGGAAGCCTTATACAAAAAACTACCGACCCGAGGTCACAGCATCATAGATTAATATTTACATTTATCTCTCGTAAGTCTCTTACATATTCCAAAGTACTCCCTCGAAAGAGTGATAGAGATAGGGTTTTATAGCTATTTGGTCCATTTCTTGGCCAAATAGGAATAGGAATATGACCTATGAGGAATAGGCGATCATATTCTTATAGGAATATGATCGCCGAAATATTGATGTCCTATGTACAGGCGGCGTGATGGTGCCTTTAAATCTAATATTCAGATTGTGGACATCATGTCTATAGCTAATTTTATTGAATAAAATTGCTGGAGATTTATTTAGCATTATTTTGTAGTAGAAAATCA
>WYDF02275111.1:0-17670 GCA_009867245.2 Adranes taylori | reverse complement strand
TATAAAATCGCGAGGCCCCTCAAACCGCGAGGCCGTGGGCTGTGGCCCACGTCGCCCACGCCTTACGCCGCCTCTGCGTCTTACACTTTACTACCTTTGACTAGAAAAACTTGTATGATGAAAATAGGCGATGAAAATAACATATGACTAGCAACGTAAATACTATAGTTATTATACCAAGTATAAAAGATGTATAAACAAATATTCTCAAGTATAATTTATTTTTTGTTTTGATGCGGAAATTGGATGTTAATAAAAGTTTAATTTTAAAGCAAGCTTTCGTTAAATATATTAACTTCGTCAGGCTAGAAAATACAAGAGTTACGATATAATGTATATATTTTTGAATAATGTAATTTTTGATTAATTAATTATGAATTTTGTAGGACAAGTGGTATTATGGTCAGTGTTTGTCTAGGTAATTTCATTTTGTATTTGGTTTATCTGATAAGGTGGGTCAGTTGATGGTATTTGGTTATTAATTGTAGGAGTTAATTTTTCTGTTATTAATGCGCTTCAAATTTTACTTAAATTGTGGCAATCTGTCCTGTAGTTAATGCTGTTCTTGTTTCTTTTTATGTTAATGGATTCTAGTATGAGGCGTTTTTTATCGTTAGAGTCTTTGCCGATGATTTTTATTTTTTCTTTCAAAGTCGTGTTGTGTTTTTGTTCAAAATGGCGTGTTGCGAGTGCGGTTTTAGGGTGTCCTTTGTGTTGTTCTTTACAGTCATTTTTGTGGTTCTTTACAGTCATTTGAGATTCTGTTGTTGATGTATTGTTTTGTCTGTCCAATGTATATTCCTCAGCAGTATTGGCAGTTAATTTGGTATATTATGTTTGAATTTTGTTCTTGCTGTTTTTGTTTTTTAATTTTGAAAAGATTCTGCTTATTTTGTAGTCATTGTAGAAGCCAATTTTAGGGTTTTCATTTTGTAGGGTGTGTTTTATTTTATGCGATAGGTGTTTTATGAATGGGATTCTGAAATTACGTTTGTTTTGGTTTGTGATATTTGTATCTATTCTTTGGTTGTTATATTTTTCTTTGGCTGTTTTAATGTGTAGGTTAAGTAATTTGTTGATTGTATTTAAAAGGTATCCATTTTGTAGCAGGAGGTTTGTGCCTGCTTCTATGTTTTTCTTCCAGAATGTTTCATCGCTTACTAGGGCAATTTCTAGGTAAGTGATTTTATGATGCACAATTTTTGACTCATTGGGTGGACGGAGCGGAAGTGTAGAAGTGTACTTGATGCTATCGGTTTTGTCTACCATTCGGTTGTTAATGTGTTGTTGTCATTGTGGGTTAACATTATGTCTAGGAACTGTAGTTTTTATGTTTCTTAATCGTATGTGAATGAGGTGCCTGGTTTTTATTTATTTAATGTTTCTAGAACGGTTTGCATTTTGTTTTTTGGAACGCATGTTAGTATGTCGTCTACGTAGAGGTATATGAATCGTATGTTGAATGGAAGGTGGTTGGGAATTTTGCGAAGTATGATGTGCATTACTATATTGCATAGGATTCCAGATGTTGTTAGGCAAATGGATGTTATGGCAAATGGATGTTTCTATGATTTAGAAGAATTATGTTTTCTGAAATGATGTGTATTCTTTTATTAAGTCCCATTCTGAGTCTAGGGTAAATCTTCTGTCTAGGCTTCTGTCTAGGGCAAATCTTCTTCTGCCTAGCTTCTTGGATTCTTCTTCTGCTTATATTCTAACGACGACGAATAATAAGCAAATATCATTAACTGACCAACCTTATTATATAAACCAAATACAAAATGAAATCACCTAGACAAACACTGACCATAATACCACATGCTATACAAAATTCAAAATTCATCAATCAAAAAAAAAAGATACACAGCTATACATTATACAGCTATACATTATATCATAATTCATATATTTGTAGCCTGACGAAGTTAATATATTGCAGAGCCATACCTTGCCTGGAGTATGGGGTAATGGCTATGGCACATCGTCTCGAGCTGTGGGTTGTAGCGGCAAACCAGGAGTGATGGAGATTCTTCTCATTGTTTTGTTGGTGCAGTTGGTATAGGTACATCTAGCAGCATGCGTGGTGTTCGCGGATTGCACAGTTTGATTGGCCTCTCTGGAATTTGATCTCGGGCCTTCTAGTTGATTTGTTGAGTCTGACGTTTGGGGAGCCTCTTCCTCTGAAGTTGGCCTCCTCGTTTTCGCATCGAAGAAGTAGTTTGTCAAAGAAGTATTATGAAATATTGATATGATTAAGTGAAATAAGAAGGAAGTCAGATAACGAAAGATTGAGCAGAAAATAATGAATGTAGTATCTATGTATACTTGACCTAATGTTTGTAGAATTACTATTGATTTGAGTTTATTTTAATTAGTATTTAATAAAATAAAATAAGCGAAGTGCTACTGACTCTTATTTTGATCCAAATTCGAATCAAGAGTGCGACTTTGCTTGCTGTCAGACAAAATAGGTTTGATCAATTAACAACACAGTTATCATTAAATTCTATTTAAGATGTAATTGTTTAATTTAGTGTAAATTAATATGCCAATAATAAAATATCTTATAATGGTACATACAGTTGATAGGGATACATTGAATGTGGCAGTGATGTGGATAATTATCCTGATTGAAACGTGCGAAGTTTCTCACTCGAAGATAATAGTACAGGACCCAAAATGCGTCTAATGAACGCTAAGTTAAGTGAGCCTTTTTATAAAAAATTAGCTGGTATGTTGCCAGAACTGGTGGTATTTAGTCTAGCCGGCGGCGAGATAGACGTGGCTTGAAGGAAACTTCGGCTAGAAATGTTTCGGAAGACTTCCATTTCGACCAATGGAAAAAATTTCCTTCATCTGTTGAGATTTCTAAAGATTAAAATTTCTTTATTAGTTTATTTTGTAAACTAATGCATAAGTGGAGGTGCGCGAACAAAATCCTGCATAAGTGGTAAGCATAAGTTACTCCTTCCGTCGAGTAAAGAGCAAGCTAAGAATTGCTAGCGCTATCACCTTCAAATGTAGAAATAAGCAATGATAGCAAAGATTATCAATCGGTCGCATACACAAAAGGGTGAGAAGTATAACTGCTTATTAAAAATAGGTGGGTGAAGATAAAAGTTAAGTCTTCAAACTTCATATCCTTTATAGGTGTAATAAATTTACATGCATAACAATACTATTCGACATGCCGTACGCATTTCCGTAAAAGGATCACACATGCAGCATGCTTTGAGTATTTTCTCGCGTATTGCGGCATCATTTGAACATTATTTTTCTATCCGAATCGGCATATGATTTGCACCATTTATCTTCTAAATATATGAGATTTTTTCAACAATTTATATTTATATTACTTGTTAATTAATAATTATTAAATTGATTTGTTAATTTGCTAAATTAATTTATGTTGGATTAATTGACCTGTAATAGAGTATAATTTGTTTTTATCGGACATAGAAATTTTCTTTTTCTGTTCAAATTACAAAATTATTCAATTCCATTAACGACCCTCACATTTTTAACCCAAACGGGACCACAATTTTTTACACTTTATTCTTACATCCGTTGGTTTCTTCTCACATTCCCTTATTTTTTTATCATCGCCGCTACCTTCTGCGCAAACGAATTCATATAATCTTCGCATTCATTCTTTGTTCCCCCTCCCACTCATTCACTTTTAATTCCTTCACGCGAT
Source organism: Adranes taylori (assembly GCA_009867245.2). Classification (NCBI taxonomy): domain Eukaryota; kingdom Metazoa; phylum Arthropoda; class Insecta; order Coleoptera; family Staphylinidae; genus Adranes; species Adranes taylori. The sequence continues at coordinate 13,973 of WYDF02275111.1, read as the reverse complement.
GTACCTTCATCCTCTTTTTCGCACATTCTACAACTTCTTTCCCGAACACTCATCGTACACTTATTGCCCATTTCCGCGCTCCAACACGTAAACCTTGCAATCATCCTCTACACTTTCATATTTCTTTTCTGTCTTAACTATTTTGCCATCATCCTTTAAACTTTCAAATATTCATATATCTTTTTTTATCGACTCATTCTTATCCTTTCACGTCTCTTCTGTACTTCTACATCCCGTAACGTTTGTTCTACCTCTATCATACCTTCCCTCGTCCTATCGTACCATACACATATTGAGCATCCACACCTCTCGTACATCCTTCTGTTATCACTAATCCATTCGTTACTGTCATCCACTTTTCATCTTTATTACTATCAGATCAACTCGCCGTTCATCCAAATTTAAGAGCATTCATTAATATATTCAAATTGAATGCGGGATTAACTGTCACATTCCAAATGTTCTAATGATGTACCGTTAACCATGTCTTATTCAATAAAACATTGCATGGTAATTACTATTCACCAACATACCTAATTACATGAAAACCTAACAGAATAGCACACCTAACAATATGAATGGCAATTTCGAATGACGTAATAATTCGAGATGATTAAACTTCTAAAAGTCAAATAAGTCGTTTATTGTTTATTATGAACGTTGGTGAAATTAATGATTATTCCAATTTATTAGCCATTAATATGTTAATAGTACATTATTAGTTTGTTTAAAATTTTTATTTGCGTAAAATCTATTTTCTTCTACCAATGCTTCTACTTTGTTAAAGTAAATATTTATATTTAAAATTGAATTTCTGTTTTCGTGGCACGTGGACTGCCATTAATTAATTTTTTTCTGACAAGTGGAACGTATTATTTACATATTCCATGTGATATATTTAGATTCGTCTAATGATGCAAATAGTTGTTTGAAAATCACTTAACATAATATAGAATTCTTATAATAATATTCTACAATGAATTGAATATTTACATATTTGCAAATGTTGAGTCACATTATAGTGATATTATAATTTGTTTAACCTCTTTCTGAGCATAATATATACAAGACGTGTATAGGAAATTATCTACTTTTTGCTTTAAAATAAAAAATTTTTGGCGATGATACGTGAAAACGTGAGTACTGATGACCTCCAGAAAAGTCACTTTTGGGGTTGGTCGCGCATCCATCCTCTCACTTGGAGAGTCTCTTACACTATGCCTATAATTCACCATATTGTGGTCATTGAACAAGTCATACAAGATGCCAATTCCGAATGTATTGTTGGAACTTCTATAACTTCGGACCACTACCTTCTTCTTGTGAAGTCGTCTTTCGACTAAACCCAATCCATGTCAACAACTAAGTCGTGGATGACAGCAAATAATTTAAACAACAAATCGTCTTTAGTTATTGTCACCCAAACAAACTTAATCTAGGAGTTAACTTTCGAAAGCATTCAAATAAAATCCATAAAGCTAAATAGGTACCCACTATATATTATCAAGAAAATTTATCGAAAATTTTGTCATATAGGGATCCTGCAATTACAACTGAGTGGAACAGAATCAACGCTCTAATTAGGCGCATAATATTTGCGTACAAAGAGGAGTCTTGGGTCGAAGCTATATCTAAACTCAACTACCGAAATGATAAAAATGCTAACAGGAATTTCAAGTCATAACAGAATAGAAATCAAATCCCAAGTCTCAGCTGGGTACACTTATAAACTTTCCAATGCAATTAGCTGAACGCTTTGAAAGTCACATGGAACAATCCCACAAAACCCCTTCTTTCACAACAATTTTCTGGCAGGTAACAATTCTCTTATGGACAGTTTTGCAAGCAAGGATACAACTATACTCATTTTTCCAGAATCTGCAAAACCTTAAGCGGTCTTCAAAAAAGCTCCTACAAATGAAACCATAACACGTCAAATCCTTAGAAATATTCCCCAAGAAACCATACAATTACTTTCGAATACATATAGTAAATGTCTTTTAATACAATATTTCCCCAACCCTTGCAAGCACCATCCTGACACCCAAACCTAATACAGAGCTGCGTGCCGTATTACCGTCCGATTACTTTCTTATTCTCCTGGTCAAGATTTTTGAGAGGATAGTAACCGGTCGTTTGCGAAGCGTGCTCGAATCAAACCACATAATCTCTGAGAGTCAATTTAGGACTCAGAACACCTCGCTGTACACAAGATCCACTCCTGAAATTCCAAACTGATTACTCGATGTAACCCGCCCACTAAACAGTAGTCACTATTCCTTAGCAGATTTCCTAAACATTTCCTAAGCTTTCGATTCAGTCTGCATGCCGGGGGGCTGATTAGGACTTTGATGGAACTGAACCTACTCCCTCCCATGACTCATCGCGTCATCAAATCCTACCTTTCCAACCGCTCCACTCGCACGAAAATAGGAAACGAATTATCTAAGGAAATTCACCTTGTAGTCGATTTTCCTCAAGACCTACTACTCTACAATGCATATTGTCATATGTCTGAACCCTAAACTCAAAACTGTCAGTGCTCTATAAACCGACGACACGGGCTTTCGGGCCTGCGGGCCCTAAACAAAATCACTTAGCTATAACATTCAAAATAGTCTCAACATGTTTTCTGACCCAGTCTATTCTAATCTCCTAATTATACAATACTCCAATTATACAAAAAATAAACATCAGAACCTCCCTGAAATCCGACTCCGCTTATGGGAAGAATCCATCCCACTCCGGGATAAGATTACGTACCTAGACTCCCATTAGCCAAAAATCGCCTACAAAAAAGTGCAAGAAATCTTACCAAAAGTTACGTCTTCTGACAGAAAGAGAATTAGAGGAGTGTTACTGAGGAGATGGACTGAGATGATAAAATTGCAAATTCGGATTTTATAGATTCATATTGAGTCGCAATATTCTCAAAAAAGTGAACATGCAGATTGATGAGCTTGATGGGCCCAGTATTGACGATTCTGCGGATTTACTAGATTAATTCAAATTCAGCAACGTTTATAAATTTCCAGCTCTAATACAAACAAGTCTCTAAACAAAATGTTGAGCAAAGATAGTTCAAAAAAACAATAGAAGAGAGAAGATAATGGTAAGCCGATATAATAGAAAGTATATGGAGATAGAGGTGGTAGAATCGAGTCCAACATATTTGGGGTCGAATAGGAGTATGAAAGAAAAGAGGATGATTGCAAAGTTTAGGTGTCGAAATGTAGAATGGGGGAAGAGATTTTGGATGAAAGAGAACGAAAAATGTTGTAGGGTATGTGAAGGAATGGAAGAAACGCTTGAATGGACTGAGGAGCAAAGGGATGAAGCGAGAAATTGGAAGGTCTGTATTGAGCAGCGAGAAAAAGGAGTTAACATAATGGCGAGTATAATGGAGAAGATGAATAGAAGGGGAAAGTAAAGATATAAGATGGGAAGAAGAGGCATGGGAAAAATTGATGCATGTCCTTTCATATCGCTTAATGTTACTACATATAGCTTAGTTTATTTTATTTGTGGTATTTTGATTGAAGCATTATAAGACCGAATCTATTACAGGATTACAGGAAGAAACATAGGATATTCAACTTACCTGCTTCTTCTACATACATGATTATTGACCTTTTATCTAACTTGCTTTATAATGTTGACTTTGCTATTGAGTCGTCTGATAGATTAATTAAAATTGAACCTTTTGTCAGCCCTGTCGAAATAAAGTAGTATTATTATGCAAATATAACATCGTTTAATAAATTTAAATAACTAAATTTTATATTTATTTTTTAATCTGGTGCAGCCGATTATATAATAATATAATAATGGTGAAGAAGATCAAAGAAGAGGATATTATACTAGTATAAGTAGAGGGAAATGTTATAAGTGAAAAAGCTTAAGTGCATTAGTTGGAATGTAGCAGGGATAAGGGGAAAACTATTGGATGAAGGGTTTTTAGAGAATATTAAACAATTCGATGTAATTGAGTTGGTAGAGACATGGGTAGAAGGAGATATGTGGGATGAGGTAAGGGAGAAGCTTCCAAAGAGGTATAGATGGAGTAAGAAAGAAGCAAAAAAAGGTATGCTAAAGGAAGAGGGAGTGGAGGGATAATTTATGGTGTAAAGCGGTCTATACTAAAGATGTATGTGAATACGGATTGGACTGAGTTTTCGAGGGAGGTAAGTTCGAGGAGGAATATAGGTAGAGTGACAGATGAATTTGATATGATATTGATAATGGGTGACTGGAATGTCAGAATAGGTGAGCAGAAGGATTTTAACATTGCGTTTAAAGGAGAATATGTAGAAAGAAAGTCAAAGGATAAAATGATGAATGCGGAGGGAAAAATTCTTGTGGGTAGTAGAGGAGAACTTGATAGTTGCGAATGGTTGTGTGGAACGGGATTTTAATGGGGAGGTGATCTATAAGAGACATGGAGGGAGATCCGTGATTGATTGTTTACTATTGAATGAAAGGGCGGTGGAGAGTATAGAATGTATGAGAGTAGGAAATATAGTGGAACCGGACCATTTTCCTTTGGAGTCAGTGTGGAGTATATGCTCAGGAGAAGGCGAGAATGGGTGTGGGGATTTGAGGTTTAAGGAAATTGAATAGAAGTGGAGTAAAAAGGATAAATTAGAACATAAAAAAGGATGGATATAATTGACTGGAAAAAGGTAAAAAGACTGAGTGAGATGATTGATGTGATTCAAGGAGGGTTGAAAATGAGAACAAGTAATAAGGAGACAGTGGATATGGAAAGGAACAAGATGTGTGATGAAAATGGGAAAGAGAAAAAAAGAAGGTTAGGGAGTTCCTCAAAGGAGTACGAGAAGGGGTAAAGTCGTGGGAAGAATACATGCGGGCAAAGAAGACAAGGTGGAATGAAGGTAAATGGTGTTGGAGAGACAAAGAAGAAAAGGAGATGAATGAGATAAACAGTTTGCAGAGTGAGTCGGAGGTATGGCGATATCTGAGAGAGAGAGAGAGAAAAAGTTGGTTGTAATCGAGAAGGTCACAGGTGAAATTAGTAGATTGGGAAAGGAAATGCAGGGAAGTCTTTTTTGAAGAAGGGGACGAAATTGAGAAAGAAGATAAGGTGGAGGACAGGACGCTATTAGATAAGATAGGTATGAGAATTAAGGAGGAATAGGTGAGAGTGGTGATAAATAGTATAAATGGAGCTCTCATGGTCCAGATGGAATGCCAATTGAAGTATGGAAGAATTTGAATGATGAAGGTATGAGTACACTAGCAAGATGCATGAATGAGGTGTGGACGGGGGAAGAGTTAGTGTCTGAGGATTGGAAGAAAGGAGAGGTGATACCGGTGTATAAGAATGGAGATAGGATAAATGTTAGTAATTATAGAGGAGTGACTCTGATGAATGGTGTTTATGGAATATATGCGAGGGTGCTAAATAAAAAATTGGAAGAGGAATTAATGTATAATAGACTATTGTCAAGGACGCAGTCTGGGTTCGTGAAGAGAAGGGGGAGGGCAGATAATATAGTCTCTTTGAACTATATAATAAATCAGGAGATAAGGAAGGGTAAGAAAATGTATCTACTTTTTATTGATCTGTAGGCTGAGTTCGACAATATTGTGAGAATGAAACTGTGGAATAGAATGAGTGAAGTAAGGTTATCAACTACGATGTGTGACAAGATAAAAAGTTTATATGAGGGCACAGAGATAAGGGCGAGAGCAGGTAAAGGTATGTCAGAGTGGTTTAGAGTGAATAAAGGGGTGAAACAAGGGTGTCCGTTGAGCGCGAGCCTATTTAACATTTATTTATCTGACTTAGAGGGGGTATTGAGAAAAGGTCAAGCTGGAGGGGTAGTAGTAGGGGATAAGATATGGTCACTGGGGTATGCGGACGATGGAGTGTGTATGGCGAGCAGTAGAGAGTAAATGCAGGAAGTGATAGATAGAATGAGTAGATATATGGTTAAAAGAGGATAAATGGGGAAAAAACGAATATAATGGTGTGAAAGAATGGGGGAAGAGACAGTAAAAAAGTAGATTTTTAATGAATGGTAAATCAATCGGTAAAAGAAATGAAATATCTAGGGTATGTGATTAGAAGAAATGAATCGGCGAAAGAGCATGTGAGGATGTTAGCAAGAAAAGTTGAGGTAGCGGCGGAAAGGATGGGGTACGTATGGAAAGAGAAGTTTGGTGATTTAGTAAATATAAGGATGATGATTTTGAAAGTATATGTAAGAAGTATTATGTTGTATGGTGCGGAAGTGTGGGCGGTGAAAGAGAGAAAGGAATTGGAAGGAATGATAGTGAGGTATATGAAGAGAATATTAAGGGTGGAGGAATTGACACCGAGTGAGATTGTGTTGTAAGAGCTGCATGCAGTAAACAGTTGGTTATATGGAGTAAAAAAGTTAGTACGGTATGAAAGGAAAGTGATGAGCGATGTGAATGAGAGGTTAGTTAAAAGAGGATATGTGGAAGCTATGGTATGTAAGAGGGCAGAAGAGAATGAGTGGATAACTGAAAGAAGAAGATTGAAGAAGATTGAGAGGTGTTGATGGTCTATGTATGAGTGGTATGACAGGATGTCTGACGGAAAAAAAATTGATATTCAGGTAGAACAAATGTTAAAGGATGTAGAAATGCAAGAGAGGTATGAAAGAATAAGTAAAAGTAGGTATTAAACAGGAAATATAAGTATGTGATGGTGGAAGGGATTATGTCAGAGTATTTAAGATCGGCGATGACTATCAGTGAAAAGAGAATAATTGCGATATTTAGATGTAGTAGTGAGGAATGAGGAAATAAGTATTGGTTGAATGAGGAGTATAGAAGATGTAGTTGTGTGATGTTGATGATGAAACGTGGGAGCATTGGGTGAATGGGTACAGAAGAATGGTGGACAGATGAAGAGCAATTGGAAGCAGGAAACTGGAGGAGGTATAATAGAATATTTTTCGGAGGAGGTCAGAAAGAGGAAAAGTTAGATGTAAGGGGATAGGAAACGGGTGATGAGTTAGTGGAATTGCGCAAATGAATTTATGAATGAAATAAGAAGGAGGTATTGTAGGAGTGGAAGGGAAGGGAAATGAATGTGGGAGAGTTGTAAAGTCCCCTTTCAGGGAAAATGTAGGTAAAAAAATAAATAAAAATTAAGCGTATTAATTGGGTATTTAAATTTGTATTATTCGAATTTATAAGTAATGAAATATGTTTGATTTTGTAGAGTATATAATTGTGATTTATTTTCTTTGATGCCAATAAAGGTTATATTATTATATAATAATACCTTAAAGTTTTCCACTCACAACTGAAGTAGCCTACTTAAAACTAAAGTGTTGCAAAATTCCATCATTTGCTTCAGTAATGGTCTGGGATTGTGTGTCTTCACAAGGGATTGGAAGACTATGCTTTATTAGTGGAAATGTAACTACTTCAGAAAATGAGACAATTTTAGAAATGAAAATCTCAATAATTTAAACGGTGGATATAATCTGTGTCTGATAGAAGTGGATGGCACGCTCACAAATTGTTAGCCTATAAATTTCATTGCTTGTGACCGAAGAGTACAAAATTGCTCTGTAGTCGATAATTGATCTTATATAAGTTTTGTAGTCTCACAGTCTCCCAGTCGGCCTCTGAGTGCTGAAATTACATTGGCTCGTTCTCTAACTCTGGCTAAAGTGCAGTCTAACTCCTTTTTCCAGTTGAAGGTTCTGCTGAATGTTATGCCTAGGTACGTAATCACATCCCGGGGTGGGATGTATTCTTCGGATGAATTCTTAGAATAGCTTGGGTTTCACCAGGATTTGATCTTATTCGCCATTTCGTGGCCCAGAGAATGTGTTAAGACAATTTTAGATATTACGGCCCAAACTTAAATTTGAGGTTGAAGCTTATCATGAAAATATGCAATGTAGAGAAGTGGGACGAGCACAGTGCCTTGTGGAACACGGGCTAGAGGATGAATTTCTCTAGATAATTCGTATCCTTCTTTGATACAAATGTAGCGGTTAGAGAAGTAGGATTTGATGAATATTTTGTTAGGTTCAGGTTAATAATGTAGGTCATTAAATACGGAAATGAATTGCGTTATCAAATGTTTAATGTTAATACTACAGTTAACTTAATTAGCACTTAACTTTACCCGAGGGCTTGGATCAACTTCAAAGCGACAGGGATGTAGTAACGTTAATAAAAAACTTTAGTTTATATTAAGTTAGTGAAATGATTCACACTGAAGTGAAATGATTAGAACTTGGCAATCGCCTAGTGCTGTTTGTTTTCACTTAAATTTTCATATGTTTACTAAGAAGAGGGCCGAAACAGAAATTTTGTTCGAACCTAATCTAACGAGTAGAAGTGGAAGTAATAATAAAAAAATTAGACGAAATGCAATACAAGGATAAATGTAGGGATTCCTGGCCCACACACCTTAATACATAAAAAATAAACTTAAACAATCAACCGCTCAATTTCCTGATAAAAAATTAAAACAAACATCTGTTTAAATATATTTTGCAAGTCACTTCGAATATGTTTAATTTTACCATGAATCTGTATAATTATCTATGTTACTACCGTCTACTTTGTTTTAGAAATAACAATTTTATTAAGAAATTAGTCATAAATTTACATATACTGGCTATCATGTAATTTACAAGAAATACATTTTCATGTTTTTCCTACTATGAAATTATACAACTGGTTATAAAAGAACCTTATAAAATTTAATATTCAAATATTATGAAAATAATTTTAGTTGAAATTTTATAACGCAGTTTATCTCTATTTATCAGCATATTTACCTTTATTCAGATTTTACCAAAGAAATTAATTGCAGCGCCATTTTAATGTACATAAAATAATTAAAGAACTTACACTAAACAAGATACAACAAAGTGTGAAAATATTTTAATAGATATATCAGAAAAATTGGCCATTCAGAAATAGTATGTTGCTGAATTATTTATTGACAATAGAATTTGAAAGCGATGAAGTAGGTTTTGATATGGGGTCTGAGGAAGTTAAATTTCCTAACGCCAAAAAAAGATATTAGGCGTACTCACTTGTTGGGATTCTAATATCAAGATCTTCCAATATTTTAAATAGATGATCTAAGGAAAATCGCGATTGATTAGATATACGCGTGAGGTATGTCTTATCGAGACAAATGAGGAATTAGTGGCAAATGGGAAAAATAAGTAGTTTTTACGTGGGAAAGATAAGTAGTTAGAGAGAGGGAGAAGAGAGAGAGAGAGAGGGAGTAAAGGAAAATATTAGGACAGGTGGAAAAGAAGAGATGGAGATAGGAGAATTGTGGGAAGAAGAATTGATGTAGGAAGGAGTAGATGGATATTCGTGACGGTATATGCGGGTAATGGATGGGACACGCGGGAAAATTGAAAAAGCGTATTGAGAGATGGAGGATGGAGAGTGAATATAAGGCTAATGGAAAGTGGGAACTGTGAAAGAGTGGTGAAAAGAATAATGAGGGATGCTGAATTGCAAGAGAGGAATCACAAAATTAGAGTGAACAGATATACTAGGAGATACAAAGAAGTACTGGTGGCAGATGATATGCATATGTATGTAAAATCGGAATTAGGTATGAATGAAAAAAGAATAATTGCAAGCTTCAGATGTGGGAATGAGGAAATGGGCAATAAATATTGAATGGGAGAATATGATAGGATATGCAGGATATATGGAGTAGGATGAGTAAGCTCCTCACAAGTGACCCTATTGCGCCCACGCCATATATACAAACAGAATATGCTCTGCGCCTTCTGTTCCACGCTGGTTATTGTTCCCCATTTTTGATAGATAGGAGGCAAAGCATCCGTCGCCTGTGAGGCACTGTGTGGCCTAAAACTTTGGCTCTTCATGAGCTCTTCGATCAAATTTGGGGTATTAAAGTAAATGTCCACCTGTCCCGATCGGAATTTGTCCATAAAGTCTGCCAATCTGAAAGCACACGATCCCGCATCGCTGTACTTTTTGTCTTGAGTTGGTGGCTTTCCTAGTTCTCCCATTTTTGGAATTGGATTTACGGAGTTGCAGATAGGATACACCAAGCGTCGGTTGTCCTATAGGCTCCGATTATTGACAGCAATACAATCCTTTGGATTTTCAGTAGTAGATTTGACATTGATTTAGACCATACTGGGGTGGCATATAATAATGTTGAATGCATTATCGAACATATCACTTTCCTTTTGCAAGTCCTCCCACTTTAGTGTGACTCCATGTGGCATTATTGTTTCCAGAAGATAGTTGTACATAATATACATAGAGTTGGTCCAATAATGGAACCTTGTGAGACACTGTTGTTAAAGACACTGCTCAAGTCATTCTAACTTGAGTTCCATCACATTTTGAGCCTTTCACTTGAGAATAATTTTCTTTTTCTTGTAACGTCGGCTCCCTATGTAGGTTGCAATCATTCTGGCTGTCATCACTATTGCCAAGCACACTATGGATGTTGTATCATCTATTCGCACAGATTTTTGAGGTAAGATTGAGCTTGTTTTTCTGTAATTTTTACCACGCTTATTGTGCCCCAGATATTAAAGTTGGTGTATCTCATCTTTGTAAATGTGGTACGAGTTTGTTCTATTCTGGCAAGAATCTCTTGTTTCTGCTCAGCTTGATCATTAACTATTAACTAGGTATTAACTAAGTATTTATATTGTTTCATTTACTCTACGATTCAACCTTTCACTGACAGTGTTACATCTTTATAAGTATTCCTAGCAATCACTGATTTGGTTTTAGATATACTAATAGTTAGATCTTATTAATTACTAGCATTTTTAATTTTCTCTGCCATTTCTTGTAGATCCTTCGCGCAATTAGAACAACATCGTCTGCATAGCATATTAGACAGACGTTCTCCATTAATGACAATTCCACACGAGAAACATTGAATTATGTCATCAAAAGTGGTGATAATATGCATCCCTGCTGACATCATTTTGTATGACAATATTTTCCAAAGAAATATTCTCAATTTAAATATGAGCAGTCTGCTACTTATAAAAGTTTGTAATTGATGGATATTCCACTTTTCCAAGTTCTTCTCTCTCAAAATATTTATAAATTTATTATGTTGCACTCGCTCCTATGCTTTCTTATAAACAATGAAGCATGGACATTCATTGGACAACAATGAAGCATGTGACCAAACATTGAAGGCATCTAAACCCTATTTTGGTGTCTCGCAGTACTCTCTAGTAATACTTTCCATACCTGGCTCATTGGGCTCATTAGTCAATAGTCATTACAGTTCTTAGGTAGTGTAACAAACTTTGATCTTAATCTAGCTGTTGGAAAATGCCAATTATATGAACCACATTTATCAATTTTACCAATGCCTTAAGTCCACCGTCTTTAAGAATTTCTATGAGAATTTCTGTGTCAGCATTGTCCGGTCTTTCAGGCTTTTGTGTTGTAGATATATCTATCTATACCATATTGTCACCATTACATTTGTGACATAGAAATGAGTTAGTCTTGCAAAAAAATATTTATTTATTTAGGGCGTAATTAAAATTACATACACTAAAACATTCTATAAGTACACAATAAATTATGGCATCTTGCTTGATTAAAGCTAAAAGTTCGAACTTAATAACGCAAGTAAGGCCCATGAATTAATTAAACAACATTTCAGATAAAACACATCAAGATTCTAAAATAATCTATTAACCACTAAGCGAATTTTGGTAAACAATAAAACAAATAGTACTTAAGGTTTATTTGAATGATATAAACGTTAATTCGGATACAACATAGTCCACCACACCGTAGAAAATAAATGAAATATCGACTAAGCAGCATTTAATTACGCATAAAAATTTGAGATTAGTTAATAAAGAACTTGTTGACCCAAAACATAACAAAATATAATGCGGTTCTGATTAATTGAACTATCTAAAGGTTCATACGCCATCGGTGAACTTTATTTTCATTAAAAAGGTAAATTGAAAAACCAGTAGGCAACATTTAAATAAAAGTTACTTAATTTTGTAACTTGCTGCGAAGAAAATAGTGTTTCAGTTCCTTGAACCAAAAATATATAATAAAATGAATATCTACTCATATTTGCACAGCAGCCATAGTATTCGCAAGAAAAATGTACAAGGAAAAATACACGTATTTTAAAAATGAACGTTTTGTACTGAACTCAAGAACTTGTAATAAAATTCTGAGCCAGGCAAAATCTAATAAAATTCTGATCCTCTTTGCCTACTAATTTCTCGTTTTTACATTTTTACAATCGTGTCGCCACCTTCCGTACTAGATAGATAGATAGATAGATATAACCTTTGTTGACATACATAAATATTACATGTTACATACAATAAATAAAAATATAAAATATAAAAAATAAAAATGTTATTGGTAAAACAAAAATCCAAAAATAAATAAAAATACAAAACAAGAGAAAAAACAAATCAAACCCATAATCCACCCTTCTCACGAAATGGTGCACAGCAACCAAATTTTTTTTTCTCCATCATTATCCACTTCATTACTCCTATCCCCCTTCCTTCCTGCTCCAAACATGCTCTCCAATTCCTCGTTCTCTCACTCCATCTTATTTCACGGCATTCATTCATACAATGTTCCCATGCAAGAGAGAAAACCCAAAGAAAAAAACCAAATATTCACACAAGAGAAGTTATTTTTTATATATGCTCACTAACAAGAAAGCTGACAATAGAACTAAATACTGTTCTAACAGAGATCACACATTTCTATATATAGTATTAAAAAATCCACCATTGATATTTTTTGATAGAAGCACATTCATTGATTTCCTATAAAAAGATTTTAAAAAGTAACAATCATGAAAGAACTTGAGGGTTAAATATTATTTATTAATAAACAATTTTTTTGGGTGTGTTTTGCTTCTTAAGTACCTGGTCAAATAGAATGCGGTGCCATATACAACATGCTTCTAACTGAAATTTAATACACACCTAACCATTATAACATTCCACATAATTTCATTGTTTTGTAGTCAACGACATATTGGTATTACGATATGTGAAAAATGTTAAACAAACTCACGGAAGTCTGTTCACTGGAGCATCGAATTTTTCTGAACGTATATATAACATTATGTAGATGTGACCCTGATAATTTAGCATATATCCATTTTATGTGTAAATATGGTAGCAACTGGAATTGTTATTTTATTTTTTCTTGATACAAATGACAGGTACTGCATCCATTTTGGTTATATCTTATTTCAAATATCTTGTAGTTTAATTAGAATTTTCTTGGCAGTACTAAATTATAAATGTCTTTAATTTCGGCTCTGTTAATACATGATCATAATAAATAAGTGTCAATTATGTACAATTAAAATTTTCTTATTTATTTTAAATAGAACAGCATGTGTATTATTATATTTGCAGATAAAAATTTTATGCTACATTAATCATCTATAGAATATAGTTACTCTAAAGTTGCCCGATAGCCATATAGTACTCTTACATCAAAGATTCGCATATAATTAAATTAAAGGGCAATATACAAGCATTCGTGGAACAACCGGAAGTGCAATGTGAATAATTTTAACATGTTCTAAACAGTGTCCAATGTGATGACTCAGTTTGGTGCAATTTCATTTGATGGATTTAGTTCCATTTTCTACGTAATGTTGCATGCAATAAATTTTCATAGTTTTGAATAAATATCCAAAACTATACAAATTTTCATAGTTTTGAAAGTTAGCTTTAACTGGATAAAAAAAATTATACTTTCAGTCAGAACACACTCAATTTAACTTTGATTGGTAGAGCAATAGTTTAGTTGGGATATCATCATCATCATCACACAGCCAACTGCGTCCACTGCTGGACATAGGCCTCCCGTAAACTTTTCCATTCTATCTACGGTTTTTTTTTAGCCATACTCTACCACGCTGGCCATTGCGGGTTGGTAGAGGGAAATCGAGGATAGTGGGA
>WYDF02275100.1:0-17670 GCA_009867245.2 Adranes taylori | reverse complement strand
ATTATTGCCATCATTACATAATAAACTATTGTAGAATTTGCAGGTCCAGTTTTGTCACCTGAAACCGACCACTTGAATCGGACTGAGGCCCTCAGGTGGTCTGGTTCTAGTTCAGACCACCTGAACCATCACCTGAAGGAACCTTTCTTGGTTCTTGAAGGAACCTTTCTTGAAGGAACATTTCTTGCTTTTTTTGAGGACGATTTTCCACTTTGACTTAGATTTTTCACCACTTTCGTGAATTTTATGTTTTTCTTATTTCGGTTTTGTGAGATTTATTTAGCTGGATACGATTACTATAAAATCTTTCGATTCTTGCCATCGTTACATAATAAACTATTGTAGAATTTGCAGGTCCAGTTTTGTCATCTGAAACCGACCACTTGAATCGGACGGAGGCTCTCAGGTGGTCTGGTTCTAGTTCAGACCACCTGAACCATCACCCGAAGGAACATTTCTTGCTTTTTTTTAGGACGATTTTCCACTTTGACTTAGATTTTTCACTACCTTCGTGAATTTTATGTTTTTCTTATTTCGGTTTTGTGAGATTTATTTAGCTGGATACGATTACAATAAAATCTTTCGATTATTGCCATCATTACATAATAAACTATTGTAGAATTTGCAGGTCCAGTTTTGTCACCTGAAACCGACCACTTGAACCGGACTGAGGTTCTCAGGTGGTCTGGTTCTAGTTCAGACCACCTGAACCATCACCTGAAGAAACCTAGTCCAGACGTGAACAAAAGTTTTTTCAGGTCTTTGAAAAAAGTGTGAGTTTAATATTAATGCAGCTTTAAATGGTATCTTGATAGATGGTTATACAATGGTTGTTTGATTTTCTGGATTTATTCCTGGCTTGTTTCTCTGCCAGGAATAGTTAATTGTGCTGGTTTTGTAAATCTAGGAGTTGTATAATTTATATAAAAGTGTTCGGAATTATTGTTGATAGTCATCTGCCTGTCCTCATTAGTGTAGCTCTAATTATGTTCTAATTATGATAAATAATTCTGTCTCTACGAAATATTGCGTAATATTATTTAAATGAGTAACCGGTGTGCAGTTAGCAGTAAGTAACCTTATCAGCAATAAAATCTGAATACTTTGTCACCCAAGCAAAATATTGCTTATAGAATTTTCTCATATAATGTATATTGTTTAAAAACTCATATGTAAACAATGCATGTATAAAAACTACCTAAATGCATGCAGTAGTTTATGGGTCAGTGGCGTTCGATCAGGAGGCAAGAGAACCTGTTAAAAATGATGTTAATATAATATATGTATTCAAAATTAATAATTTTTTTAGCGTAGAGACGAATTATGTGCCATTTTAAATTTAGTATATAAATAATGGCTATACAATGATCTTTCAATTATACATAGTGCATCAGTGCCGTCCGACTGGGTGACAATACAACTTAAAGTGACATGTAACGCAAAATAATTAAAATCTGATTTTAACAATTTTTTTATGAATGAAAATAATTCTTTGCCACTTTTGTTTTAGTACAGATATAATCTATAGATAATATCCTTTCAAAAACACATATTGCTCTATGGAACAGTGGTGTTCGAATGGATAGTAATAGGACTTATTAAAACTATGTTAATACCAATATATTCGAAACGAAAATTAATCATTTTTTAGCAGGGAAACGAATTCTGTGCAACTTTAAATTTAGTATATAAATAATGGATATACAATGATCTTTCAATTGTACATAGTGATTTATGCATCAATTCCCTGCGACTGAGTAGCAAGCTCTATGTATAAAAGGATACGCCCGATACACTGACTGACTGACTCATGGCAACGCCCAGCCCAAACCCCTAGATCTAGGAAGATGAAAATTTAGTAAAGGCTTTTCCTCATGACGTAAACATCCACTCAGAGGGGATTTTTCGAAATTCGATCCCAAAGGGGGTTAAAGTTTTCGGCTATTTCGGAAACTGTTAAACGTAGAAGCTTGAAATTCAGCTGAAAGACTCTTTGTTAAAATCTATTTGACACATGTAATACAAATTTTTGATTTTCAGTTTTTAAAGGGTTAAAAACTGGGGTTGTAGATGTATAAAACAAAAATTAAAATCACCGTATCTCGAGCATAAATTTATCTAGGGAAGTTAAAATTTGGCAAGATTTTTCTTCGTTAAAATCCATTAGATAGACGTAAGATGAAAATTTGATTTTCTTCTCTTGAAGGGGTAAAAGCGGAGGTTGTGTGGAGCAAAAATTAAAATAACCGTATTTTAGAAACCAAGGAAGTTGCAATGTGGCACAAATATTCTTGTGGACAGTAGAGCATATCAACTTCTACACCGTTCAACCGATCGTCATGAAAATTGATGTACGTGAACGCGGCAATGCGCTGTCCACGCCGTAGGCGTGGCCACAGGCCTCGGAAATGCAGGCAGAAGAGCTGTCGTTGATATGTTGATATTTGGAAATATCGCAAGCAAAGCTGCGACGGGACTTGCTTGTACTACATAAATTAATGTGTAACCCAAAATAATTAAAGTTTCAATTTAACAATTTTTTTATTAATGAAAATAATTTTGTGTCACTTTTGTTTAAGTATAGATACAATCTTATAGACTATGTCCTTTGAAAAACACATATTGCTTTATTGCTCAGTGGCACTTTAGTCAGCTCTGCAAAAAAATGAATAATTTTGGTTTTGAATATATTGGTATTAACACATATTTAACAAGTTCTATTACTATCCACTCGAACGCTACTGACCTCTAACGCAATAAGTGTTTTGGAAAGGGCAGTATGCAATGATTGTATTATACTAAGCCAAAAGTGGCACGAAATAATTTTCTTTAAAAAAACTTGTTAAATTGAGAGTTTGATTATTTTGTGTTACACATCGCTTTAGGTAGTATTTCGACCCAGACGCACGGCACTGATGCATAAATCACTATGTATAACTGAAATATCATTATATATTTATTATTCATATAATAAATTTTAGGTGGCACCAAATTTCTTTCTCCGCTAAAAAATGGTTTATTTTGGTCATATTGAATATATTGGTATTATCACAGTTTTAATAAGTTCTACTACTCTCCACTCGAATGCGGCTGACCCTTAAAACAATATATGTTTTTGAAAGGGCGTTATGTATTTTATTATACTAGAACGAAAGTGGCACGAAATTATTTTCATTAATAAAAAAATTGTTAAATTGTGACCTTGATTATTTGGCTTTACACATCGCTTTAAGTAGTATTGCCGCCTTGTCGCACGGCACTGACGCATAAATCTTTAGAAGTAACTGAAAGATAGCGACCTGTGATGAAACATTTTGTGTATTTCATGTTCTATTTCTAGTTATGCCCTGATATGTTGTTTAACGCATGTGCTTGCTATGGCCGCACATGGATTCAGGTCTAATCATTGGATCCGCCCTGGTTGTTTATTTGCCAGGTTGTTTGCGATTTTATAAGCCTTGATTCCATAATGCGCTGGTACCCACAAAAGCATCACGCCGTTGTGCTCCGCATGAGTTAATTGCCGCATTCAAGGACTGGTCTGGAATGCACCTCCCCAACCCTACCCCCGGAGTGATTTGAGCGTTGTCTGAATAAAATATTGGAATTCAATGGTATGTCTTCCCAAGTTGATTAGAAACTGATATTTTGGGTTCTTGTTCTCATAAATTTCGGTCTCTGCCTTTTGTTCCGGTTTGGGCTCCATCTTTAAACCAGACAAGTCCATTCAACAGCAGTGGTCAATAAATTGTAAGTCTATTACTATCTAGAAGCTTCTGATATTTTTTTCATGGGTTGTTTTCATTTCAATATCGGAATTTAAGTATCAATTGAAATGTGTCTTATCACCAAAGCGAAACAACCGCATTCTGAACAATATCGTACCAAAGTGTAATTCATTAAATAAGGGTAATTATAAGCAGCTTAACAAACATGCTCAGTATATTATAAATTAACTGTACATGTATATTAATGAGAAATATGTATTTAAATAGAAAAAGTAATTTATTTAGATTAAAATAACATTTCATAGATTTATTTCCTGTTTATGTTATAAATTTTAATGTGTTGCATGCGGGAGCATCCTCATAAATTTGATTACGTTGCAGATTTTATATGTTTCTTATCTTACTTTCTTTAAACCAGTGTTTAGATAACTGTATTAGACTGTTGTTTCACGTAAAAATTCCCTATTTTTTCATATACTATAAGTCACAAAAAGTTTTACCACAAAGTAAAGTTTGATATATTACTTTCTTAAACGAGTGTTTAGAAAACTTTATTAAACTGTTGTTTCACGTAACAAACAAATTGATTTTTTCATATATTGTAAGTAAAAAAAGTTTGTGACTCTCACTCGCGACGCTGCTAATGGGGAGTCCTAACGATAGTCACAAATGGTGCAAACAAAAATATCTTATTACAGAATTTTACTATTCCTCCGTAAACGTGATTCTCGGGCGCCAGGTCCATTTAACGTGAGACCGCACGGTGGAACCGATCTTCTTGTTCCTGCGGTCCTCAGTGGCTTACGAGTAGCTATGAGTCTTGTGAGTTGTCCAGGACTTCCTGATCTTGCGGGCAGCTGAAATATACTAATTAGTAAAACACCAATAACGATTAAACAAAACACGTCTATTGCTCTTCAAAATGCAAACAAAGAAAGAAATACACAATTAAATGTCAATTCTACACTAGTGCATTAATGGCAATTAGCGAATAATAAATCAAATAATAATTCAATCAATGGTTACCAAATGTTAATATATAAGCGACGAATGTAAAGCGGTGCAAACATGCGGTGATATGATAATAAAACTATGCGGGAACCATGTAAAAGAGGAGTATACTACAATGAGGGGATGGGGTCTATATTAGTACAATGATTCGGACAATGCTGATGGTAGGAATATTGGGAGACCACTATAGTTCACTCAACATCCCTGTCGTACAAAGGTGCTGCTGCTGCTGGTGCTTCGAGTTCATGAAATGAACTCAAATATTCTATGCAAATTCTCGCTATTTATAGACGTGAGCCATCACACAACTTTTGTTCTGTTCTACAGGTCTCTATGTATCCACTCACTCGTTAATTATTACGTGCTACGGTGTTTCACACATTTCAGTGAAGCAGCAGCAGCCTCTAACAACGAGCCAATACGTGTATATTAATTACTACTGGTCGCTGCTTCCAACAGCATTTAAACTCTGCCGCAATAAAACTATGCGGGAACCATGTAAAAGCGGAGTATACTACAATGAGGGGATGGGGTCTATATTAGTACAATGATTCGGACAATGCTGATGGTAGGAATATTGGGAGACCACTATAGTTCACTCAACATCCCTGTCGTACAAAGGTGCTGCTGCTGCTGGTGCTTCGAGTTCATGAAATGAACTCAAATATTCTATGCAAATTCTCGCTATTTATAGACGTGAGCCATCACACAACTTTTGTTCTGTTCTACAGGTCTCTATGTATCCACTCACTCGTTAATTATTACGTGCTACGGTGTTTCACACATTTCAGTGAAGCAGCAGCAGCCTCTAACAACGAGCCAATACGTGTATATTAATTACTACTGGTCGCTGCTTCCCACAGCATTTCCTATTCACGGAGGTCTGACAGACATTACAACTGCTGATGCGTGTACACGTAAGTCAGCAGTGAACAATGATTACACCCATCTCTCTGCGGTTATTACTGTGGCTTTTATTTACTTCGTAATACGTAAGCGCCACCATAACTACGAATGGTTCCGTGACTTTCCCCTCGTGGATGACACGATATGTTATCTTCGATAATAATACGAAGCGTGTTAATTAGATCGGTACAAGAACATTGACTTCTAAGCCCTGCTTGCTCCTTCCTTATTTGTGATTCCACTTGTGCTTTGATTCTGTTGAATATCAGACGCGTCAACACTTTACTTGTAATTGAAAGTAGGGTGATTCCTTTCCATTTATGACAGTTAGTGGTGTCCCCTTTCTTGGATAATTTGATGCGGAGTTCCTCGCTGTATTCCTGTGGTAAGTTTACTTTGTTCGAAATTTTCTTGTAGAGAGGGTACAGAAGATCAGTGGTGGTGTCTGGGTCAGTTGACAGGAGCTCTAATCATATATTATCTGCTCCATGAGCCTTTCCATTTTTCACCTGCTTGATCACTGCCGTGATCTTCTCCTTGGAGATTGGATCCGAGTTAGTTACATTTTCTACTTCTTTTCTATTCTGTACAATTTCTTCGTCTTCTTCAGGTTCTTGTTTCTTCAATTTCTTCATCAATTTCTCAGCCTCTTCCTTACTTTCTCTATTGAACACGTCCATGAAGTATTCTCGCCATCTTGCTAGTTGTGCTTCGTCCTTGGTGAGGAGGTCTCCTTGTTTTTTCTTCGCCGGTTTTCTACAGTTGACTTCCTTCTTGGAGAGAGTTCTCGTGACACCGTATAGTTCCTTTATGTTTCCAGCGCCTGCCGCTTTTTCTGTCTTCTCGGCCAATTCTGAAATTCATTTCCTGCGATTAGCCTTAGCTGGATATTCTGTCTGGAGCTGGATTTTTTTTTGTAGGTTTTTTTTTTTGGGAGTAAAATGGGGGTTTTACCAGTAGATGAATGGAATATTAATTTATAAATAATTAATAATTTCAATATAAAATGTTTGGTTCAATAAAAAAATTATTGCAAAACACTGTATTAAATTAGCATTTGAATTTCATTTTAAAGGCAGCACTGTTGTTATTTCATTAAATATGCATTATATGCAATATAAACAATTAATAAAACAATCATTTTGTTGATAAGGTTGTTTATAAAATAAACATAAAAAACTTATCAGAGCAAATAGTACGATGCATATTATTTGCTCTTAAGTAAAATAAAAATCTTTAAAAATAGATTTTTTACTCGTTTTCAGAGCAGAGTAATAATAATTATATATTTATTATGACAGTATCATGTTTTGTCTTGTAAATTTATATGATTAATATAACACGATATGACAATTTCAAAAATAATTAAAATAATTTTGATTTCAAACAGTTAAACTCTTAAATTTTTATTAAATCTCCATACACGAAAATATATTTTGAAACTTATTTATATCAGGAGTTTTTGGCTAAAACCGTGACGTACACTCAATACGTGCAAGGTGTGCCACACGTACAATGATAAATCTTAAATTTATGTAAAATATTTTATTTATAAATTTTAATCTTTTATTTAGAATATTAAAATATTAATTTTATTGAAATAAATTATATAATAATAATAGAAATAATGATATAATTAATATAAATTATTAATGTAATTTATGGAATTTAAATAGAATCAAAAAAATTTTAAATTATTAAAAAAAATCCAAAAATTAACAGTTTTTTAAATCCAAAGATGTGACTTTTGAAGCACATTGGAAATTAAGTTCTGATTAAGGGATGATTGTTATTCCCGAAACATGTTAACAATACCACTGAACAATTAATTGTTAATTGATTTGGTTATTTTACTTCTTGCGAATCAATTAAAATGGAGTTTTTGGAATACTTTCTTGTTTAATTTATTTCCTTATATTATACAAGGGTACCCTATAAATTGCCTAGCCATAAATCCTCCGGTGCCCATATTTGCCTACGGCACGGACAGATCCGCTCCCTACTTTGCCCCGGTCTGCGGGTGCGGTTGCCTTTGCGGCTGCGACCGCTCTTAAGTATTTTTTAGGAAATTTCCAGCAGGGCAGTCTATCGTGTTTCTTACGCCAGATTGCAGGGAACTTTTGAATTCGCGAACACATGAATCCCCCGGTCCCCATATTTGCCTATGGTCCGCGGTTGCTATTGAGTAACTTGTGAAAAAAATTGTATTTTACCTAATGCGTGGACTCTGCTCTGCTGTCCGCTTTTTCGCGGCCTGCGGCCACTCTTCATTCAATTTTGAAATATTTCGAACTTTAGAATTTATCTACGCACGAATTATTCAACCCATAAATCTCGCGGTCCCCGTATTTGCCTACACCGCGAAAAGCAAAGCCCCAGTTTTGGGAAATTTCTAACAGAGCAGACTGTCTTGAACTTTCGAATTTGATTTCCCATTCATTCGCCAACCCATACTCTACGGGGCGGACAGCTTTGCTGGCCGCTTTGCACCGGCCTGCGGCCGCTCTTGAATGACTTTTGGTGTTTTTCACTTTTCTAATAATTGAAAAAGACTTTTCGAGTCACTCTTGAATCACTTTTGAAAAGATTTTTGAACTTTTGAATTTGCCTAAGCACGAATTCACCAACCCATAAATCCCTCGATGGCCATATTTGGCTACGGCGCGGACAGCTATGCTGTTCGCTTTGCCGAGGCCTGCGGGCGCTCTTGAGTAATTTTTGGGAAATTTCTAGCAGGGCAGTCTATCTTGCTTCTTACACCAGACTGTCTTGAACTTTAGAAATTGCCTGCGCACGCATTCCTCAACTCATGAATTTCCCGGTCCCTATATTAGCCTAATACGCGGACAGCTCTGCTGTCTGCTTTGTAGCGGCCTGTGGCATCTCTTAAGTCACTTTAGAAAATTTTTGAATTTTTAAATTTAGCTATGCATAATATCATCAATTCATAAATCTGCCGGTCCCCGTATTCAGGAGCGGCCTAAGTTTTGTGATATTTCTAACAGGGCAGACTGCCTTGAACTTGTGAATTTGCTTTCGCACCCATTCGCCAACCCCTTAGATTCCCGGTCCTCATATTCGGGGCTACGGGGCGGACAGCTGGGTTGTCCGCTTGGACGCGGCATGTGGTCGCTCTTGAGTAACTTTTAGCGCATTTCTGTTTCACTTTCCTAATGATTTCATAAATAAATGAATAAATATATATGTATATATTTTCATTGTTAGTACAAATACACTTTACATCTTTATCTGACTTTTTTGTAATGCAAAAATTGTCTGTAATACCATTTATATGTGCGGCGCGAGCGATTACTTATAATAATATATATAATTATAATAAAAACCATTATTATACGTATCTGATAGTACTATGCAAAAATATTTAAATAAATGTCTGCTATTTTATGATAAACTTAAAATTGATACACATATAGTTCATAATTATTATTCAAATGAACATTTATGTTCATAGTGAAGTATTCAAAATACTCATTGCTGAGAAGATTCGTGGGTCCACATGCCGCGCCCAAGCGGACAGCGAAGCTCTCCGAGCCGTAGGGAAACACAGGGATCGGAGAATACATGGCTAGACGTAGAATTCATGGCCGCAGAATTCATTTAGTAGGCGAATTCATGGGTAGTTGAATTCAAAAGAGTAAAGCTTTCCTCACCGTAGGTAAATACTGTGACCGGGTGATACATGGGTCGCCAAAAGCATGCGTAGGCGCATTAAAAGTGAGTCAAGAATGGGCGTCGGCAAATACAATGGCCGGGGGATTCGTGGGCAGACACATTTATGGGTAATCGAATTGAAAAGTTTTTGGCGACTACCCCGTTGGAAATTACTTACTTTTCGGGGCGACTGCCCCAAATAGTGAGACAAGAGCGGCCGCAGGGCGCGACGTAGGCAAATATAGGAACCGGAGGATTCATGGATAGGCAAATTCATGAGAGTAGAATTAAAAGTTCTCGACGCCTATCTTGTCAGAATTTACCGGAAAAGTGCGTCTAGAGCGGCCGCTGACCCGTGGCAAATCCGCGTCAATACAGGTATCAGGGGATTCATGACCAGGCAAATATATGGGTAATCGAATTGAAAAGTTCTTTCTTGGCGACTGACTACTCTGTCAGAAATTATCCGATAGCCCTAGGCCGCGGCAAAGCCGCGGCGTAGGCAAATACAGGTACAGGGCGTTTCATGGTCAGGCAAATTAATGGGTAATCGAAATGAAACGTTCTTGGCGACTATTCTGTTAGAAATTACTCGAAAAGTGAGTCAAGAATGACCGCAGACCGCGCCGTAGGCAAATATAGGAACCGGGGGATTCATATGTAGGCAAATTTATGAGTAGTTGAGTTGAAAAGTTGTTGGCGACTACTCTGTCAGAAATTATCCAATAAGTGAGTCCAGAGCGACCGCAGATCGCGGTAAAACCGCGCCGAGGCAAATATACGGACCGGGGGATCTAGACAAATTTATGGGTAATCCAGTTGATTACTCTGTTAAAAATTACCAGAAAAGTGACTCAAGAGCGCGGCGTAGGACGCGACAAAGCCGCGCCGTAGGCAAATACAGGGTCTGGGCGATTCATGGCTAGGCAAATTGATGGGTAATGGAAATGAAAAGTTCTTGGCGACTATTCTGTTAGAAATTACCCGAAAAGTGAGACAAGAGCGACCGCAGGCCGCGCCGTAGGCAAATATAGGGACCGGGGAATTCATGGGTAGGCAAATTCATGAGGACTTGAATTGAAAAGTTCTTGACGACTATTCTGTTGGAAATTACCCAAAAAGGGAGTCAGAGTGGCTGCAGGTTGCGGCAAAGCGGTGCCCACAGTAGGCAAATACGGAGACGGGGGGATTCAGTCGATTTAGGGGGTATACTAGTATATATTGCTATAACAGACTGTGTATAACAGACTATAACAGACTTACAAACTTGTAAGCAAATAGAACTAAAAACAACTAGTAAACAACTAACAAAACGGTATTTTGTTTTTATTTTATTGCAGCAGGAGACAATGTTCAATAATTTAGCTAACTACCTGCTAGGATCGAGATATCAGGAAGATAATAATAATAACGCAAATCGATCAGACGACGATCGACAACAGCAAACAACACCTACGAGACCAATAAGACTGACTTCTATTGTATCCGATGATGATTGGGTACTCGTGGACCCCGATCGTGATAGCGATGGAAATTCTAATATCAGTTGGGATGATGCCAGCGACTGCGAACCGTCCAAGTAAGTTTCATATATTCTAATTAAATTATGAATAGTACATATTTTATTTTATTATAAATTGATGGAAATATGAGCGTACATAGGGAGAGACAAGGGGCTCTTATTTTTCTTTCCATACGAAAGCATTCTGACTAGTATAAAATTGACCACGAGTGGAAATACGGATATTAAAGAGATCCTTGGAAATACGGAGTGGAAATGGCTCATGATTGGAAATACGGAAATTAAAGAGATCCTTTGTAGATATGACTTAAGAGCATGGCATCATTATAGCTTTATACTTTCATACATATAAAAGTATGAGAAGAGAAAATCTCCTAAAAAAATCTTTCAAACTCGATACCATTTTTATTGTTTTTGTTTCTCAATGCATTTCTGACCTGCCACTAAAACTTGTGGCTTTTGTACTAAAGGTCGGCAATTTCCGTTTCAGGCGCGCCGGAGCCCACCATAAATTTTTCTTTTATGATTAAAAAGGCCTTATGAGTCTCGAGGTTTAGTCCGGACTAGGGCTTGGGCGGTTTTTTTTGTACCTCGATTTTGTACCTTAAAGTAATATTGTTATTTCTGATTATTTTCAATTATTAAATTAAGAAAAAATGATTTCTATAATATTTTAGTAAGTTATTTTATGTAGTGAATTGGAAAAAATATTGTTGATTATTTTAAAATAATCGTATAGACTGTATATATGCAATTGTAGTTAATCCGGTGTGGGCGCAATTTCATATATCTATATGTCCTTGACGAGTCAAGTTATTAATAACTATATAGCCAAAATCATTTTGTAACATTATACTTTAATGAATTAATAATTAACCGTTTATAGAATAATGCCACAATCTTTATTCAACAGGTAGATATTATTAGATTTTAAAAGAGAAGTTACTTATCGTTGTAAAACTTTACGAAATATATAATAGAATATTAAATATTGCATTTAAAGATTCTGTCACGAACTGAGTACTAATTGAATCCGAATGCATTGATGAATTAAATCAAAATTATTGATTATTTAAGTTAATCATTTCGTAATCTACATATTGGCATTTCCGGCATAAGTGGTAGCCGTCATCAGTACCCTCTGTTTCAATAGCATCATTGTCTTAACGACTCTGCTACTGCACCATGTTTAAACTAATTTGAAAATCCTCTATATAATCTACAGATGCACTATTACAGAGTTCTATGCCCGTAGATGATAGGTTAAATGACATCTAAGTGAATATGATTTTACAACTGTTGTTTAAATAATTTAATTGTTTATTTATGTTATTTTATATTTTGATGTAACAATACTTTCGTTAATATATAATAAACGATTATTTTTGTTTAACATAATTTTGATTCGTATAAAGTTTTTTCTTGTTGCCCAACATCACTGGGTTTGGCGAGGAAGGTGTTTTTGCGATAGTCATTTTTTGTCCAGATTCGTAAATGTCCTTTTTCAAAGCAACAAAATTCAATAATAAAAAACTGGCGGAAATTGAACACCTCTTCGCTAAAAAAAATTCTTACGTTAAGGGATTAACGGTAAAAAAGTACAATATTTCGATAAAGATAACCCACCATTTTTAAAAACAATTTAAAGATAATAATATTAGATCGCCCTTTAAACTGTATAAAATTGTAATCGATGATTTGCAATCGAAACTATTTAATTTAATTTTTATTACGTTAACAAGATGTAATGCAATTTAAAAACGATCTTTCTCCTTCCTTAAACGCATAAAATATTATTCAAGGAATAAAACTTGGTTAAAATAATTTATAAAAGTTATCAGTGATATTTAATGGATAAAGACATATTACAAAATTTAGTTTTCAATTGTAATCAATTCACATGATATCACCCAATATATAGTTTTTTTGTTTATTAGTTCATATGAATTGCGAGAGTAGTTCCAACGTGTATCCAAGAATTTTGTTTTGTATTAAGTGGTTTCATATGAAATGACCAAACCATATCAAACGAAATTTGTTGTATAATTAAACAAAAATACTACATATATTTTATCATATTTTCAATTTATTAATAAATTGTGAAATATTTTTTATTAATTAATTTTTCAAAGAAGATTGTACATATAACTTGAGACTTTTATGTTGCTTTAAATAAACAGTTAGAAATTAATACAATATTTGTGGTATTCAATGCATGTTTTTAAAATCGTCTTAAGACAGTAGCGTACGTATTTAGAGACATAGAGGATATTTTTCAGTTTGCAAAATTAAAATTGTTTAATTGCTTTCACGAAAACTGTCTTTTGTGTACGGCCTAAATCCAAAGATAGACATAGAATGGTGTGATAGTACAGTAGACGCTGCTTAGATTAGTAGAATCAACCGTTTACTGGTATCAAAATGGCTAGGTCCCGGCGCGCTCGTATCTAAATACATTGAAATCTCTTCGGTTATTAGAGTCAACTAATTCGTTTAGTAGAATCAAAAATTTTCCGAGTCATACAATTGTATGTAGGCATTGCTGTTATAAGATCTATTAAAGACTTAAATACATATTCCTTAGTTAGAGACTGCCACATAAGCAATGAGATCAAAAATCAAAAAAGGAAAAGGGAAGGAAAGGAAAAGATCCGGGCCGCTATTGCGCTAGAAAGCTTGCCCAAGAAGATGGGGAAGGATGATTTTTTTGAGAATAAAAATTGGTTTCATCGTTGGAAAAAGAGAGAAAATATATGTTATGTCAAGACACTTGGGAGATGGGCGAAGCTGACCTTGAATCAGCCAAGGTATGGTTGGAAAAGCAAAATCCAGTGCTAAATGCTCAGTACCTCCCGCCCGACGTGTACAATGCTGACAACGGGGCTCTATTTTAGGGCCGTTCCGGAGCACACGTATAACCTGAAGATTGGAAAAGCCAAGGAAACAAAAATTTGCAAGGAGCGCCTCACCGTTCTCTGTTGCGCCACCATGACTGAAGAGAAAAAGAAGATTTCGGTCATCGGAAAGGTCAGAAACCATTCTGCTTTCAGAGTGTCAAGAGCATTCTACTAGAGTATACTGCTAATTCAAATGCTTGGATAACTAATTCCGTTTTTAAAGATTGGCTTGTCAGTTGAAATAAGCAACTTCGGAAATTAAATAGATCGGATCATTTTATTGGTGATCGACAATTGCACATCTCAAGTGGTTGATCTGAATTTAAAACACATCAATATCGTTTTTTGCCATCGAACACAATCTCAATGCTTTAGCCCTGTGCTTAAGCAATTATCAGAACATTCAAGTCGCACTACAGGGCGGAATGAGGAAGAACGTGGTCAACATGATTGAAAGTAATCGAAATTCGTAAAAATGCTCTTGCACATGAAATTGACAAAAAAAATTATTGTCCTTGGTGCCCTACATTTGGCAAATGAGGCGTGGATTCAAGTGTAAGGACCAACAATTAGGAACTGCTTCCGGCACAGTGGGTTCACTCAAACGCAGAAAGGAGAGAAATTCCTTGTTCCGAGCCAACTGAACTCTTTAAAGATGGATACTTTGAAGAATGGATAAATATCGATAACATTCTTTAAACGGCTGTTGCCATCACGGAAGAAGAAATTTGCAAAGCGACGATGAATCATGAGCGCCAGAAGGCGAGGGGTCCAGTACCCTCAATTTTATTCATATTAAATGTACGTATGTTGGCTTCTTGAATGGTAGTTGGTACGTTTTTACCTTGGGGTTAATCATTCGCTTACTGGAATCAGTCCGTTAGTGGAATCACTTTTATCCGATCCCAACGTGATTCTACTAAGTGGCGTCTACTTTATTACGATAGTTTAAGCTAGTATGATAGTATAAGCTAATACTAAAGGTGAATTAGGGGGTTAATAAAAAGGTACTAAATATGCCAGCGCCTTGCAGTAAGCAGAGTCATTAGACAATGATGGCATACATACATTATTAAATAAAAATGTTTATTGAATTTATTGATTTAATAATTTATTATCTCTTATACGAGGTACTGTTAAGTTACTGTTATTCTTGTTATCCGTGGTTAAACATTCTTGACGACGTAATACATTTTTGAACGGATTACATTATACATCTGTTTAGTCGCATTGCGGATAGTTTATTAAAATTGTAAAGAAGTATGCAACCTTAACGCGGAATTTCCAGTTTTTGCACAGGATTGTTAGTATAAATGTTTACTGTAAACAAACTACTTTGTCGATTTTAGAAAAATCAACTCATCTTAAATGACGTCATGACCGGAAGTACAACTATAACTTCAACCGATTGCAATCAAATTTGATATGGATAATCCATATGCAAAGCTAAACGTACTCGCAAATTGTGAGCTACTTCCGGTGACTGGAAGTTCTCGTTTAGCGGATTCAAATGTTTACTCATCGGGAGAAAATTTTACATATGTCTTTAGGACTCCTAGGAACATTCTTGTGCATTTCTGAACGACTTCCGCTCCCGGAAGTGACCGCTTATTGTCTTCAAAAGTGTAACCAATTGATGTATATATATATGTTTTTAGAATCTCCACATATCCTATGATATCATCCACACCTTTCGTATAGACTTTTTCTCTCTTACCCATTCATTCTCTTCTTCTCTTTTACATCTCATATACTTTTTACAATCCTCTAATTCACCTCTCCCAACACTTTCCTTTCATACCTTACCATCTACTTCGCTCCATATACCCAACATTATATTTTGTTTAGTTCTTATAGCACTATCTCATTAGGCTCGGATTTCTCTAATCCTAACATTCTCTTCACATACCTCATTATCATTACTTCTATCTCCTTTCTTTCTTTCACCATCCAAATTTCCGCACCATACAACATAATACTCCTAACACATACTTTCTATATGATCATCCTCATATTAACAGTCTCCTTCGATACATACCCCATGTTGCAAAAAAAGTAGATTGTCTTTTAGTTTAAACAATTTGAAAAGTAAACTTCTTTTAACATCTGAATTTGAATCATGTACCAAAACATATTGTGATTTGAATTAAATGCACATAATAAGGCTTATGCATTCATAATATAGTGCAATGAGTTTTTTACCTTGCTGACTAGTAAAATATTAAGTTACCGA
This sequence comes from Adranes taylori, assembly GCA_009867245.2. Classification (NCBI taxonomy): domain Eukaryota; kingdom Metazoa; phylum Arthropoda; class Insecta; order Coleoptera; family Staphylinidae; genus Adranes; species Adranes taylori. The sequence continues at coordinate 1,701 of WYDF02275100.1, read as the reverse complement.
TTTGTTTTGTAATTTCAACGTAACCTATAGTAAACTTTATTTCCACATATAAAACAATTAACTTATCAAAACCATTTAATTTTTACTATGCATAATTTCTACAAAATACAACATATCAAATCTTAATTATACGAGGACTCTTTGGGAAGACTCTTTGGAAGACTATTTTATACATATTAACTATTCAATTTGATTGAACACATAGTTTGAGTCAAAGAGACTGTATTTCTGAGAAATAAAGTTATATTTTAATTTCTTTTGTGTTTAGTTTACTAAGCCAAACTTCATATTTTACATTTCTTTATTGTTTTGTTTTCTTCTTTTTAGCACTCTTAATGAAACAGTAAATATAGATGCTCTTCTGTCTCGATCAAGTTCATTAGCATCGATCTTGGAATTAACAACACCCGCTCCTCCTGTAAGTAATGATGATGATCGATCTACGAGTGGTAGCGAAACTAGTAACGAGTCCGATAATGATATCGTAGCAATCGTTACTACATCGACGTCGCGTCGCCACCGTCGGCGGCGTTCGGCAACTACAACAAGCGCACTAGTCGCGACCACTAGTTGCGTTGAGGAATCATGGTACATCACACCACCCCCATGTTTTGTATCAGCTGGGCCGCCCGTCCATCTTGAACCATCGCCCATGGAGAATCTCCTCATCGAACATCCTAGTATGAGCGTTTACCAGCAACAACATTTGGGCAGCTTACATCAACATCACCATCATCAAACATCGACATTAAATCATCAAATTGGTGCTGCTAATCGGAGGTGAGGTTACTTTTCTTTTAAACATAAATTCTCCAACTGGAATCGTTCTCCAACTTGTTTCGTTGGTTTGGATTTTTCCTGTGCTGTGCGGCAGATTCGCTTGGGTTCTTATCTTTTTCAAATCTATTCCACCTTTGTTTACTTGACTGTATACTATTTGTCTGTCATCTTTTCACCAAGTTCTTGGCATGATTTTATTAGCCATTTTTAGCCTCAAATTTGCTACCGGGAAATCTGGAATGGGTAATTTTGGTTTCGCAATCAGGCCATTGTCAATTTTCAGCGAACAGGCCATCGGTAAATTTTCGGTAGCTCAGCGGGCCAGTCCAGTCATGACTGTTCCGCTCAATTTTTATAATTAATGTAGTAAAATATTTTGTTTTGACTCTCTACTAACTCAAAATGAGCTTAACTGATACAAGGCTGCCATGTATGCTGTAATAATTTATAATACTGGGCTTAAAATTGAGCTCTGGTTGACAATTACATTGGCAAGGTAGACTTTTATTGTTTTGATTTAGCTCCGAAGAATATGATTTTAACAAATAAAATATTATTTCTTCCAACGCTAAAATGAACAATTTAACCTAAAATGGTTAAATATTGATAAGTAAATAAGGTCGCAAAGTCAGTCACGTCCTTTAGACTTAGGTATATAATTTTGTTATTTAACGATTGACGATTTACATATATAAAGACGATTTAGGTTTATAACGACAGACGTATGTAAGGTAAGTCGTTATATACCATATCTATATACAGTAGTAAATCGATTATCCGAACGTCGATTATCCGAATCGTCGATTATCCGAACACTCAATTTTTTATTATGTATGTAAAAGTAAACAAATTTTTGTACCGTTGTTTCAACAATTTCGATTACTTATTGGAAATTTACTATGTATATGTATAATAAACGAA
>WYDF02275089.1:0-17670 GCA_009867245.2 Adranes taylori | reverse complement strand
CAATATATATATATATATATATATATATATATATATATATATATATATATATATATATATCACTGATAATTGCGGAGAATACTCATTCCATAACAAAGACTTACGAACTAAAAATCTGTGTTAGCAAATTTTAGATACTATATGTATTTTATACTGTTTAAAATTACGAGATATTTATTATTATTTAGCTGTGTTCGTATGGTGTGGATTTAACTTATCAATTAGATGGAGGTTTAAGAACACCCCTAATCAAAGCTCTTAAAGATAGTCGAGACAAATTAATAGATGCTGTAAAATTAAGAGCAATTGATGATGATTGGATTCCAATGAACTTGAATTCGAAAAGCGGACTGTCAAGATGTCTACAAGAACATACCAATATTGGACTTGTTTTAAATTCCTATGTTACCGGTAAGATAGTCATTTTTAATTTTTCTTATATTTCATTTGAAATTGAGGTTATTGAATTTTACTGCTTGCCCTTTATTCAAATTTTAAGTCTATTAAGACAGATTTTCATATTTTTCAATTTTTGTTTTACTTTATATCTCATATTTTAAATATAAGGCATTAATATTAAACAGTAAAGTTAAAATACCTTAGTACATTTTCATTCTAACAAGGACACTGAATAATAATTTATTCCTTAATGTGAACTAAATTAAATTGCATTGTAGAAAATCATTGTTTCGAGTTCTTGTTTCGGATTATCGCTCCTCATTGGATATCCCCTCTGGAGGACTATCCAATGCATTCCTCCAGTCTGCTATATATTCTACCATGAATCACTCTTAAAAATAATTTTTCGGTGTAGCTCGTTAAGCTGACCATACGTTAATCGTTGCATTTACATAATCTTTGCAGTATTATGAAGTATTGTTGAATACGGATTTAAGCCAGTCTATATCAGAGACTCATTAAATATGCTTGTCAGAAGAGTTGGTTTTTTTTAAAGACCAATAAAGATGTGTTGAACGAATTACAGGGACGAAAAGAGAAATGTCTAAGAACTCCTTCGCTCTGGAATGGTAGGGAAGAAATATACGAGCCTACTTTACCTCTTCTTTTTTAATGATTGGTGTCACAAGTGATAAAAGATTCAAATAAATTTATTCATTCTGATACGATTATGTAAATTATGCGGATATATCTGACTCATTTAGTAAATTGGTATGCGAATAGGAATTTCTCTAAGCTAACCACTTTTACTACATGCCACATTGTTTCTACAAACGAAATGCCACTGAAGCGAGCACATCGTCGTCCGAACTCCATGGTCAACACTCATCAAGCACGCGTGCTAAAGGAAATTGTTCATACTTGTACAAACTGATTGATCAAACATCCTTAGAAAGCTTGCAGTTACATCTGTACCGACTTTAAGATTTCTATGTTTTGTGGATTGCTTCTATCCTAATAGTTTCTTAACATATTCCTTCCATTGTTTCATAATCTTCTCAGTATCAGATAAAATGTTTCACTCAGTGTCTTTTGTATTTTCTGTTCTATTTCTCCCTCACCACAGTTACTTTTTTAAGTTTTTACGTAGGTGGAACCAATCATATCTTGTTCATTTTAGTTCGAGTTCCTCACATCCTCTGCAACACTCAGTTTTTGCATATAGTAAGTGCTTGTGTCTTCTTTATTCTTCTAAATTGTGATTTTTTAGTCTGTTCATAACATCTAAAGATGTATAAGATCTAATATCTGATCTTTATCCATTTCTCTTTCCTTTGGAATGTCTCTTGTCTGATTTCTTTATCTCAATTTCCTACACCCTATGAAGTGATTTGTTGATCGTAATTGATCGAAGAGGTGTTATTTTTTTTTGTACCTGCTGATAATTAATATAAACTAAGCGCATTATTTTTGTACAGGTGACTGTTGGATTCAGTTAACAACAAACACAATGCAATTTACCAAATTATACTTGTTATTATTGAATGATTGTTTGAGACTTAATACAAGAGATCTGATCTATACAATAGATGACATTTTGTATACAGTATTTAATGAGCAAATTAAACATGTGGAACTAGCTTTAAGAAACGTTGCACAAACAGAGGTAAATTACTACAGTAATTTCTACTTTATTAATTTAATTTTAAGTATACTTAATTGGGAAATAAGTAATTGGAATGGTACATTGGGTACAATAATTGAGTTGTACGTTGAGTTGACATTTGCCAACTAGCCGTTTAATGATTAATCCAATTAGAAACATACCAAGTTAACCAAATGTTCAAATTGTAGAATAAAGAGTATTTTAATTAGATAATTTTTAAACGCACTCACTTTTTTTTAAAACCAAATTGTACAAATTTGATTGGATTTCAAGCATTTGACTGATATTTTATATTTGAAATATCAATATTTTATATCTAGTGTATGTTTTCTGTTGAATGATGTACTTATTGTAATAGTTATTCTTTTCATCACATGTATTTTACGTTTTTATTGTTAATGAATTGGAAAATGAATCAAACAAAAAGTTTTCACAATGTGACGAAATTTAACATTGTAACTTGAGTGACTGCTTTTTCATTAAATATGCTTGTGAGAAGAGTTTTTCAACTTTTTATGTTTGATTAATTTTCCAATCATGACCATAAAAACGCAAAATACATCTTGTTAAAAGAATAACTCTTAAAATAAATGCCCCACTCAGAAAACCTAAAATATATCATAAATATTGATATCAGTCAAGTATAAAATATCCGCCAAATTCTTGAAATATAATCAACTTTGTATGATTTTGTTTTTAAAAAAGTGAAAGTGCGTTCCAAAATTATATAATTCTTTATTCTGCAAATAGATTCAACTTGAATATTTGATTAACAATAGTATGTTTGTAATTGGATTAATCACTTATTTGTCACTTATAAGCACTTATTTGACCTCACAGAGCTGGAAAAATCATTTTGTCATTTCTTTTTTAGAAACGAGAATTTATTATAAAAAATGCTGACTTCCTATTGAAGGTTTTATTGCATTTGGTACAAGAAAAATATAAAGAAGTCCATGAATTTGAGTGCAAGAAACTTGGAAAGTTAAGAAATGATTATAGTGCACTACTTAAAGGAATTTCACCAACAGCGAGAAATATTACAAAATATTCATCCACTGAATATCTATAATTGAAATATATTTTTATATCATATGGTTTTTATTATTGTGAATTTTTTATTGTTAAACATTACATGAAAGCAGGTGATTAGAGGTGAATCGAAAAAAATTAACTTGCAAAAAATTCCGCTTCAGAATTTGTTTGTTTGTTTTCTTTACTTCATCAAAAATTTTGTAGCAAAAACGTATTCGCTTCGAAATTTACCAATTTTAGTTTGTTTTTCTTTTGTATATCCACAAAAATTGTAGAGTAACAATCAGGTTTTATTCGGACGAAGACTGAATTAAATGTCCATCTTTTGAATAATGTTACAATTTAATTGTGTCACGGAACGTAAAGGAAAGTCTGACTAGAGACGTTTCTTTTGATGTAAGACGTGTATTTTAGAGCATTTAGAGGAGGACCCTGATTTAGTTTAGAGGTATTTCGAGCCAAGGGTTTTCAAAGGCTTTCAATACGCTGTCTAGGTGACTGTTGATGGTTGAGAATATTTTATGCGCACATGCAATAATCAAACTCAAATAATTTAAATTAAGATTAACAGCTTAATTTACTAACAATTATTTATATACATAATTATATATAATCGTCAATTAAGGGAAATAACTAAATTGTTTCTATTTTTTGTTCAGACTTCATCAACTTCATTACTGGTAGTGTCCCTATGACTTGTCTTCAACTTCTTCTTAGCTTTAATATCGGCCATTGTTTGTTCTATTGAACGAATGTCTTTTTTATTTTCGCTTGGAACTAAAATAAACACGATGTGAAAAAATTACATTTACAGTGAGTGGCAAATTTCTAATTATTTCTATTTGATGGAATACGAACAAGTAAGTTAAATTATTGAATGTAGGGATAAGTAAATTTTATTCTTGAGAACTGTGAACTTACCACTCATTCTACGATATATTTTGACACGCGTTTACGCAAATTGTATAAATAGAAGAATTTGCAGATCGTATTCAATTTAGCATATAGAGCAGAAATAAAAACAAGTATACAGGACATAATGAATAAGTTAGATGGAATACTGTTACGAGGCGTTTCCAAATCGCTGTTCCGCAAAAAAATTACTGTTACATGCATATAGAGATTCTAAAGGTTATATTTTCTCTCAAAAAAATAAGATATCGGCCCACGGATGGAAGAGGTTGGGAAACGTTGCCCTAGAGTGTGACCCATATTTAGATGTTGTGACCTTCATTCATAAAACAGAAAAGAACCTGGTTCCAGATTAACTAAATATGGGAAGAAAAACAAATATTCACCTTTTTGAAACAAGGAATTGTGACAGTTTGCGTGCGTCTAGGTCCTAAAAATAAAATATCCGGAAAAAAATCGATATTCAACAAAGGTATGTCTGAATTAAAATTCCAAAGCATTATAGCTGATAAAGGACAAAAAACAAGGAATAGCAAGATGAATAATATAAAGACTACCATATATAACTAAACGTAATATATAATTCACTTATCAAGTCTTAACTACAGTAAGAGTGAAGTAATTAATACCTTATCAGCAAGAGTTATTCAAGATTGATCTAAATACACACACAACTCGCCTAGTTTGTAAAACATATCTCTCGGGTACTTTCGAGGAAGGACAGTTTACACTGCTATTGATGCAGTTTGCACTGATTTCTAAAGATGTTCAACAGGGTGAACAGAACTTGAGGGGCCTGGGATGTTATGCTGATTGAATTAGATAGCGTGGGAATTTTTAGTGTGAAAGGTCGCAATCTGTCCATTAGGAAACTTTATTTCGAACCATTTGTTGTGACATCAGATGTTGTGCAAGGTGGACAATTCTCACATATGATATTAAACATATGATTTCAATCGGTTTTTTCTAAAATGTTGAATTTGTTAAATAACTGATTTTCGATTCTACCTTATAAATTATATACTCATAATAGTTCTATAATATATTAATTATACAACAAATGATTTGGGTTCGAATTGCAGTACTGTAATGATTTTAATATCAATGTAATAATCAGTGACGGATACAAGAGGGAGGGGGCTATCCCCCCTCCCAAGCCAGTACTTAGAACAGTGATACTGAAGCTGTGACCCCCCGAAGTTTGATTTTAACAAACTTCGCTCCCCTCCCAAACCAGACCCTAGAACAGCGATATTGAAGTTTGGCTGAGTTTAGAACTGTCTTGTAATCAACGTCATGCCACCTTTTTTTAGTCACCAAAACTGTTGCGGTCCGATAACCTGTAACAAATAAATCTCACGAGACCTTTTTTTTGTCATTAAAAATGTTCCGGCCTGAGTGATATGTTTTGTGAATTTTCGTTAAAAATATTTCATTCAACCCAAGACGACACGCTGAATTTAATTTTAATTAATAAAAATCAACCGAATGCAAACTTATCTTTTGATTTATATACGAATTTAACTTGTAGATTATTCATTTCCGTTTTGCTTCTGTTTGATTTCTGTGTTGATATCTGCATGGCTGATTTAGATATTAATTTTATCTGATGTTTGTTATTCCTTCTTAGTGTACGTCTTTATTATCTTATATTATTAATTGACATCGAAAATTTTCATGAATCCTCTATCTTTCATAACATATGAAGAACATATATGTTCTATAAATGATCAAATCAGTTATATGTCAAAAAAAAACAGCTAGCAAACGTAATGACCAAATACTTACCAATTCCATAAGCTTTATTTGTTTCAGTTCTTCGAGCTGCATCTAAAGCGGCATCCTGTCCTATTAAATGAGCATACTTGTCTTTGTAATTTGTATTTGGTATAATTTTTTGAGGTTTTCTTTTTAATTCTTCTTGATCTTGTAATACTTGTAGTTTTCTCTGAAATTATGTTGCACGTAACAGCTTATTTGAATAAATCATACGTATGCTTACTTTTTCTTCCAAGTCTTTCTTGATTTGTTCATTCCAGGGTTCGCCTCTTCTTCTTGCAGCTAGCTCATCATCACAAGGTGGATTTTCTTTCCGATATGCTCTAATATACCGATCAATACCATCTGTACCAAAAGCATATGTTAAGTATCCTAACGATTCAGCTATTTCATGCCTATAGAACTAGTTATTAGGTTTGTGTACACAATCAGATAAATATTATTTACGTTATGCTCCTGTAAACAGAATCCATTGGACCAAACTTCAAATACATATTTTTTGGATCAGCGAAATGCGATTCAAATTTCTTTTCAATATCTGCTTTAAACCTTTTATATAGCTCCTTCTCTTGTGCTTTTCGTTTATCATATTCCACCTTGCGTTCTATATAAAAATATAAAAAAAAAAGTTTAAATGATTATGGATCACTTGTTTTTGATCATTAATTAATACTTTTGGCTTGCATGCGCTCATTTTCCGTTAACGTTGGTGGTTTATCCATCTTATCCAAAATTGATCCTAATAAATCCATTCTTATGCGCGGTTAAATCGTTTAACAAAAATAGTAAAAAGTTAGAAAATCAAGCATCACTATTTGCATTTAAATTTCTATTACTGTTGGTAATTGCTAAAAATCTTTTAACATAATGTCAAATTTACGCATCTACGAAAATGCTATGTACCTAAACATTAAAATGCGATGTTGACAATAATTTGTGGAAGCAAAATTTCCAGTTAGGGTTTTCTTTTTCGATTTTCAAATTTTCTTTTTAGTAATTTTAAAAAAACAAAAATGTTTCTTTACATATAATTCATGGGTAAGCGAATTCATAAGAACACTACTTTAGGCTAACATTGGAGAAAAAATCAAATCCAATCTTTCACTTATTAACTGCTGTGAATGAAAAGCAACACCTAACTTACAACGTTGATGAGTTTATTGTGTAGATTAATACAATACATCCTGCCATCGCCGTAGCGATGATGATAAGATCCATGACTTCCACCGCAGAGTTCCGGATTTGATCCCCAGCGTAAACAATGGTTTGCGTTGTTGATCGAATTTAGGCAACACACGAAACGGTAATTATAGGAGAAGGGTACCTATAATTTATCAAGCACATCTATAGAGTCTTCGGCCCAATGTGTGCCGTATAAAACTTCGCCGTGTAAAACGTGTGTCGGTCCAGTGTAAAACTTCGGTGTGTGCGCGGTTGGTACGCACTATAAAGATCTCTTTACGAGTTAATCAGTAAAGGTTGGTAAAGACGAAATTATCTGATACCCTACCTATCAGCGTCGATGGCGGAGGCTCGCCGGCTAACACTTATTGGGTGATAAGCCTAGACGCCAGAAATAGGCCGACTATAAATAAGTATATCATAACAACAATACATCCTAGAAAAGAAAAGTTGTAACAAATAAAACAAAAATTACCTATTCTAGATAATGAAACTTATAAGCTAAAATACTAATTATTCTAAAATACTATTTCTAAAATGCTATTTTTTATTCTATAACATTAATATTATCCTTAGTATATAATGCGATTCCGATTTTAAAATTTTGTAGACCGTCCGAATTTCGAATATTGTGTTCATAATAAAGTTTAAACAGCTCAACATTTGACTTATTTTTTTCTTCTATTGCATTTGAGTGATTCTCATACCTTGATGTGTAATTTTCTGTAGTTCGTAATGATAGTTTTTATTTAGGAAGAACAAAATGGTTGGGCAGTAATTCATGCAAATGCTTATTATAGATTTATACAATATCTTTCCCCATTGACTTAGCTCTTTACTTATTTTTTCAAAATAGTTTATTCTGTTCTGCAGTTTCTTTATTAAGTTACTATGTTCATGAAAATTTATTTCCTTATCTATTATAACTCCTAAATATTTCATGGAGTCTACGTATTCGATACCTCGTTATGTATCTTTAACTTTCTTGTTGGCTTATCACAAACAATTATAAAATGTGGTAATTATTATTCTTAAAACCAGTTAAAAACATTATTATGGAACATCTGTCAGCTTTAAGCTATGCTATCTGTACTTTCCTACTTGATTAAAGAATCAATACAATGATCGAAATAAATATTTGATTTTTTTGAAACGTCCGGCTGAGTTTATTTATTTACATACTTAAAAATGATCAATTATTTATTTGAATACTGCGCCATCTATTATTACATAACCCACCGCAATATAATTTTTGAAAGTTTTTGTAAATGAGGACAATTTGTGTAAAATTAATTGAGAAATAAAAATAATGTGATCAAAACGAAAAAATTAAATCTTCACTGTCAGTGTAATTTATTATTATACCCTGGTTTTGGTTTTAATTTAATAATTTTTTCGTACAAATAATTTCATTGGAAGCATTTACCGTTTGTTGTAAATTTTAGTTTTGCTGAATGCTGAGAAGTAAAGAATCGTTCAACAATAAAAAGTTGCAGTTATTGGAAGTATACCTAATAGCTGGAAGTACGCACACGTTCTTTCTTTTGGGAAAGAATGGAGCGTTTCAAATTACCTGACTAATCATTTGCGTTATTGATCTATGGCCGCGCCATGAAAGCACGGAAAGAGATTTGTACGAGACGTTAACGAGAGTGCAAAGCTCCGTGATGTTGCCAATTCTATTGCCAACTTACGTTTATACAAATCAATGTCCCCTATATTCTACATAACCCAATCGTCCCTACATCCCGCCTACTTCCCCTTTCTTCCTCATTCCCACTTTCTCTTTCGTATTTCTTTCATCATTTTCTTCATAATCTCAATATCCTTTCCCTCCTATCTTTTCACCCTCTTCTCTATCCTTTTCACTCCATTCAATTCCCTCACATTCTTTGAACCAGTGATTCCAACTTTCCTCCTTCTTTCCGCAAATTCTACACAATCTTTCCGTCACATTCATCCAGTACTTATTTCCTCTCTCCTCATTCCCGCATCTAAATCACGCAATCGTTCTCTTATCATCCATACACATACCAGACATTAAATACTCAGCTATTCCTTCCACATCCTTAATACTCGTGTACCTACTATTATATCTACTATCTTTTATCTTTCTATTACTCTCTTGTACCTCTACATCTCTCATTCTTTCCGTTATCTCATTCACTGCTTCTATCCCTCCCATCTTCGTCTCCCTCTATCTTTCAGACGACCATCCAATCCTCTTATTAACATTCATTCTACTTCTAATCCATCCATTCTCTCTTCCCTCACACTCTCCGTCTATTATTTCTTCCATGTAGACTTACCAAACTAGTCTATGCCCGTCATGACTTTCACCTCATACTTTACAATTTTTTTAACTCCACTTATCCAGCATTTATACTTTCTTACCCCCTTCCTCACTATTACACTCCTCGTACTCTTTTCTAACCACAACATTCTTTTCAGGCAACCCACGTACATTCTTTCCATCTTCTGCCTTTCTTCCACTGCCCATACCTCCGCACACCGTACATCATTACACTGTTCATACATACTTCCATAATCTTCATCCTCATTCTGACCGAATCCCCGAACTTTCTACCCCATCCTATCCTCAATCTCTCCATTGCTATTCGGGCTTTCGTAGTTACCAATCCCACATGTTCTTTACATGATCCATTCTGTGCAACATAAACCCTAAGTACCTATATATCTTGACTCTTACTATTTTATATTTTAATTCTATTTTTTAATTTTTAAAACAGTTTTCCATTTTATTTACTAGTCAAACACAGTTTAAATTATTTTAAAAATATTTCTGTGTGTACTCATAATAATATATACAATAAATGATGTTAGCCAATTACAAACTAATAAATTATATGTAGGTAAGGCGCGATACTGCCCTGGGATTAGTATCATTAGAGTTTCGTTTGTCTTTTAAAGCTTGTTTGGTTTAGTATACATAGAAATAGAAGTACGATATAAAAAAACCATTTTATAAATAACTATCTAGTCTAGTTATACAATAAATACGAAAAACCATTTAAAAGCTAAAGTTATTTTTGAAAATTAATGCCGTCGTCGTAGAGCCGTAGTCAGAACCCTACCCTCTGTTACGGTATCTTCATTGCATTAGTTTGTGAGACTAGGGCTGTCCTACATGAGACCACCTCAGCTTAGATAATCAGTACGAAATTCATTGTATATGAATTCTGCATGTATAACTGCATGCCTATAATAGTCTATGAGATCCTATTTACTTAAAGAATATAACTTTTGTTGAAAATTAAGTGTGTTAATTATTTCGAAAACTGCATATTGATGTTTAGGAATTTTAAATTGATTTATGCATCTACCCTGACCTGGCTTTTTTAAATCAATTTGAAATTTCTAAACATCAATATGCAGTTTTCGAAATAATTAATACACTTAATTTTCAACAAAAGTTATATTTAAATAATACTAAAATAAAATTAACGTCTCATGGGATTTGTAACGTGACAACACTCCCACATAACAAGCCAATTGTCATTTTTAACTTGTACACCACATACAACGAGTAAATTAAACGTTTGAATTATCCTTAATATTTTAAGTGTTATGTATGTACTTTCAAGAAAAGTAGATAATGTTGCACACATATTGCGCTGACGATAAAAATGCATTGTTTGCGATCTTAATGTGTTAGTTATGATTAGAAAGAGTAACATTAATTAGTTTAAATAGCAATGTACAAAAATTCGTCGACGATTCCGCCACCACTTTCATATACTGAAGTTACAATTTTTACTATATGCTCCAACTATTTAGTATTGATCAAGTTACTTTATACCTACAGTAGTAACTTAACATTCGATAAAAGTTAGAGTACATTAGTTTAGCACAGAAACGCACAGCGATCACAGACGTGCTTTGCATTTAAACTTGTTTTCAGTAAACATGTTTTCGTTAAAGATTAAATGGAAATATTTTGGTCCAATATTATGTGATCAATTTGAACACCTCCCAAAATTATAATTTTAACACTTACAATTTACATATATTAATCTTCAATAGCATTAACTAATAAATCTCATAAAATGTAAACTACTTGCCCCTGAGTTTTCCCCCGCCTACCCAATTAAACCATAATTCGAAATGGAATAATAGTGCATATACAGCATGTGTAGATTTCTATGTCTTTTTTAGGATGCTGTGAGTTCAGATCTCAATGTATATTTAACCTTAATCTCCATTCTGGCAGGGTAACTGGCTAATGAAACTAATATTTTTAATAGGAATATTTGAAGCTGTTGACGAAGCAACAAATTCAAGCTGATTCTTACCGATCTCATCAAGCAAATTGTATTGTCACCACTGCGCGGATTCCAACAGTTAATGTATTATTGAAAAAAACTAGTCGGGTTGTCCTTAATTAACCGAAATGAAATTGATTAAATTGCTGAAACTTTAAATATGAGTTATACATACCATTATGCATGACATCTTCAAGCTACAAAATGTTAACATGCCACCCAGAATTAAGTTTGTTCCTCGGAAAAAATACTATTATCCCAATAAAACTTTCGCAAAAAGATCTCGGCAGAAACATTCAGAGCACTACATGCCTACTAGGATCACTGTTACTAATGTTACATGCTTAGAACTCATGAACAACTGCCATTAGAACCAAAAGGCGAGAATTTCTAACATTAGCATTATTTTGCAGCTCGACAACTAGGGCCACATACTCAACATGCATCACGCTTAGCAATTATTCGAGAATTAACATTTGAGTGTCTACCATTTTCTTCTTATTCCACTAAAGTCGGCCCAAATGTGATTATCATGTGTTTCGAGTCAATTAAAGGGACACAATGTGCAAAATTTCAGAGAAATGATTAAGGTGGTATATGTGTGGCTGTGCATATAATCAAACGCAGTTTTTTTGTGGATGTTCAAACACCTTCACCGTTAAGATGTTCATATCGTAAGTGAAGAACGTTTTTATGCTCCTCACTTTTCTTGTGGAACATTATCCTAACAATGAATTCCTTATAAACACGTTAATTAGTATTGAAGATTAAAGTTATAAATAAAAATGAACAATGTGGTACATATTTAGGTATATAAGACATCATAAGATGGTTCCATTGCTCCCAAACTTAAGAAATATAGTTTGTGTTCGTATAGTTAACGTTCGGACTTGAAAATTAGTTAAGTAAGAAACTGAATGTAGATGTTATCATAACACATTAATACATTGACCCAGAGAAGAAAATATGATTATTGTTGTCCAAAGATTATTTGTTGACAATCTCCATGCAAAATGAACGGTGTATCGTTAAACATGTAGAACTTGATATATTTGATTATCGAGGGGACCTAATAATTCAGTGCTATCCCTGGAAAGTGATGAATGAATATTATTTAGTTTTAATCAATGTTTTTATTGGCATGTACAAGAATTTTGAAAATTTATAATGTCAACGACTTAATATACGTATAATTATTGAAATAATAATTTGCACGAAAGTTTTTTAATTGTTTTGCGTCACAATTCTTGTTCAATAAATACAAAAAGTATTATGATTGTGTTCAATAAATGCAACTACTGAATTAGTCAGTGAGGCAAAGATGTATTTTCTTGGTTAAGAATAAATTAAAATCACTCGCAAACATGTATCAGTGTGATTTCTCCGAAGATTGCCGGTGTAGCAAACTTTTCTGAAGATTAAATCAAAATTTACTGACGAATATGTTTTAATCTGAATGTTGAATTAATAAATAGGGGCATTTTAACCATTCTCTTTCAACGCACTATTTAACATTTTTTATTGGTTGAGACTGGCTTCCTTATTGGTCATTGGACATAATTGGCCTCAATAAATTGGAGTAATCTTTTTTTAATATGACCTAATGATAAATTTAATACTTGAAATTCGGTCTGGTCGGCTAAAAGCCTATGCATTTTTTTACTGCTGTAAAGGATAAATAGAAAAACCTAGGTACTATCAAAATTAAGAAAGGCGATAATCTATTAAATGCATAACATCATTGTTAGAGAGAATTATTAAGTACTGCTGTGACTATCGCTGAGTTATATACTCATCACTTTGGATTTGTGCAGCTTATGTATAGTTTTGATTATGTGAAATATGACAATCTATTAAGAAAACGAATAGTAATTTTGGGTTTTTGAGGAAGCGGTTAGCTTAAAAAAATCATCTTTATGTGATTTGAATTGTAATTTTCGGGCAGGAAACAGTTTTAATATTTGAGAAAGGCACTGTATTGATATATTCACACTATAACATATAATAAACGATTTCACAATAGAATTATTTAAGAACAAATACTTACCTCTATCACTAAAAAACAGCTGAAATTATACTTACGTTAAAAACTATTGTAAGTCGATTGGAATGTTTAGCTCACAAATATTTCGGAGAAATGTTTGGACCGAAACTCACTAAAGAATTACAAATGGATATTATAAAAAGTTAGTACCCCTGCAAAGTTGGGCAATATGCATCTTATGTGATTTAGATTAACGAGCAGAGACTGGCAAATTTAGAAAACTTGTGTAACTAATTATCCAAAATATGTTATTGTATTCGACAATCGACTTCTGTATCTGCGCTTGTCATACAAATAAAATTAAATAGTGTACGTAACAAATAACATCATAGAGATGATTTAAATTTAATAAACCAAATAGATAGTAAAAGAATTTGATTTACATACAAACTTATTCAAAAATCGGTACCTACAGCTAATTTAAAAGAGTAATTTGCATTAAGTATCAGCCATTTCAAAAATATTATAAAGACAGAGAAATCTGAATTGCTGATGATATTAATCAACCTAATACTTTTAACAGCAGTTGTATCACTGAAACACAATCAATAACATTCTCTTATATTTGTTAATTTACAGATCCTACAGACACCAATAGAACAATGAATTGTGACAAACATATTTTCATCAATTAGAAAAACAATGTTTTATTTTTAAAGATAAAAGTTTTTAATTATAAAACTATTCACATCTCCGTTTATAAAGTTTAACGAAATTTTTCCATTCAACAATTAAATAATTAGATGATAAAACTTCAAAACAAATTTATTGATTTCTTTCTAAAGAAAAGAAAAATATAGAGAATAAAACCTTTATCTCTTTAGCTGCATTATCTCTTTAGCTGCATTCTATTTATGATGTTGATTTTGCTTGTACTTTAGAAAATTAATATAAACACGTCTTAACAAAAAAAAAAACTTTAGAAGGTAAAAAGGCAGAGAAAAAGAAAAGAGCTAATGGTGTCACTGAAATGTCAAATATTATTTATCAATTAAATGTCACTCGCATGTCACTATTGTTTTATTTCATTTTAAATTTTATTTATAAATAGTTGTTAAATAAGTCTCACTTAGTAAATTTATAAATGCGCCACAGCTGTACTGTCATGTTTACAATATTAGATTCTAAAATATAGGATAAATTATACGAATTGTTCTGTTCTACCTTCAAACGACTTTACTTTAGGTCTAATTTTAATATAAAATTATTTTGTTAAATTAAACTTTCATCCGACGAATTCTAAGTTAGAAATGGACTTCGTGTTGTTCTTTGTGATTTAATTACGAAACTATCTTGTCAGCCTACAAAGGCAATAATATATAATCTTGAGGTGTACAGTCGTATCAAATGGTCAAATTTGTTTACGATACTACAAAAATTTCGGTACTTATCATAAACAATAAAAATTCCAATCAGCAGCGTATAAAACTTCTAAAATTTTATAATATATCCTATATTATTTTAACGAATTTTATAAGAATATGACATGACATAATGCCTAGCCTAAGCGCGATCTTATTCAATAATTAATCTTTATTCACTTGGATGATATTAGGTACTGCATGGTACAGCACCAAAAATTTACGCTACGTAGGTGTAAATTTTTCGATCTTCAGGCGTACGAGCAAGATATTCGCGTTCGATTAGACCTTCAATACGTTTCTTGATAATTACTGGTGACGGTAAAAATCGGCTCTTGAGTTGTTCGGTGACCTCAGCCACCAATACATTATGTGACATACGTTTGCGTGATTTCATTATACGCACGATCGCTGCTTCGATTTCATGTTTACGATCTTCATCGACCTGTAAAATATATTTTAATAATACTATTTTAAAATTCATTATTTTTTAAATTCATTTTAAAAATTCATTGGGTGGCGTCCAAACTAAATAACATGCCAAAATGTCTAACATCAGGCATGCGTGAACACTGCAAAAGCGTTGCAAAAATCGCAATTTAAACTGCGGTATTATCACACCTTAATACGTTGTATACCACTTAGTATTAAAATACGGCATTGAATTATAGAGCAACTCTCACTCTAATAAAAATATTTCCTAAAGAAAAACGAGGTAGATATTCGGAGTATATTAAGAGGTATTCCAAAAAGAGCTGTAAATCGGTCATTATAAATCTGCAGAAACTCACCTTACGAGCGATGTACTTGCTCACAGTAATTTGTAAAGTTTACGCGAACAGAAATAACTTACTATTTCTGTTCGCAGGCAGACGGACAACCTTAACAACTATCAGAAGAGATATAAAAAAATAAAAGTACCGAAAATCTGATGGGAGCTCAGTCTTGAATGTTTTAGAAAACTACTGAAGCAACACAATTTTCAATATACATGTTTATATTGCTCAAAATTATTATCATTTATCAAGTCGATCTTTAACATTGCAAACATGTATGAAAACAAGTGCTAACATATTGCACCTTTCCGGATTTATTGTTTTACTATATCGATTCGATTCCGGCTTATGGAGCTAATGTAATCTACATATAAGTCTTGCAAACATATTAAGTAGTGAGTGCAAATTTGTTGAAAATTGATTTAAAAACTTTCATCACGGTACAGTTACTAGAAATTTGAATTTTACATTCTCCAAAGGCGAATTACGTATGAATGATTTAATGAATCATTCTTCATTTTTCAAGAAGATGGAATATTATGATGTTTAAGATATATTTGAAAAGGATATTTATTAACATATTTACCTTATTCCTTGTTTCTCTTCGCTCGGGTTCGCTTTCACCTTTCGCTGCAACTGTTTGTATCTTGACGCGATGCAATTTGCTCGTAAACGAATCGTTCACGTGAAATTCATGCTGCGATTCGATTTCTTTTGTTTTAGGACTCTTTATCAGGACCCGTTGTGTCGCTTTGCCCATTGCGAGCGATTGTAATGCGCGAATCAGATCGCGTTCGGGAATGTCCGTTTCGTTGAGGATTTCTTCGTAAGATAATTTATCCCGATTATTAAATAGCATCAGGACTACCATTTGATAAGTCGACACCTAAAAAAATTCTCATTTAAATTTCATATATTTATAATCAAAAATATTTTAAATGTTAAAACTGTGACCCACACACTATCAAAAATATAAGGAACCTTTAGAAGATTTATACTAAATAATCGGGCGTGTTTTCACAAAAATGACTATGCCACGTAGTTGTAGTTGTGACAACTGTTACAACTACAACTACGATATTGTAGTCGATTTTGTAGTTGTGACAACTGTTACCTGTATAATGTGTTTCCTAGGTGCACCGGAACCCCTGGATATAACCAACGAGGAAGTCGATGAACTGCATTGTCCGTCCTTGTCGCAACCACCACTACTGCCACCGTTGCTGCCGCTACCTCCACCTGTTGACAGCAAATCCGATTCCTTCTTCGGACCATAGAAAATAGCATTCAGATCGGCATTGCCCAGTTGCGGTTGAAGCGTTAATTGACGGCCGCTGTGTTTACCTAGATAAAACCTAAGTGCAAAATAAAATAATTCATTTGAATCATAAGAGCCGTTTAAAAACTCAGTGTAAAATCTTAGAGATAACCTCGTAAGATTTGTTTTTACTAAATGTTTTGTTATATATATTTTTAATACATTAGTAAAAGTCTCACAAAATTCAGAGAAATATTTTTTTTAGTAAAACTCACAAAATTCAGAGAAATATATTTTTATTAGATTATTAAATAATTTATTGACGTTGGTTGATCCATAATAAGGGCGTTTTAATATATGTTATATTAAATGTACTTCGTTATTTTTAATTAATTTATTGTTACCGTGTTCGCTTACAATATAAGCATCTTCAGACTTAAAAATTTTACTTAGGAAGGATAGCCCTTAGGAACTAATGGCAAATTGTTATATGGGTGGTTGCGTGGTGAATGTTAGGGTAACATGATGTGTGATGTAATTATGCTTGAGAAGTGTTAAATGAGATACATGAATAACGGTGTTTTTTATAATAATAAATAATAAATCTTTATTCGCAATGTAAATTACATGTCATATTCAAAATTTATCAAGTAATTTTAAAAGCGTTAAATCTAAATTAAAATATAGATAGACTAAAATAAAATGAAATGAACTAAACTACATGTGCTGGCTTTAGTTCTAAGAAGTTTCAAATTCACTACACTCATAATATGCTTCTGCCAGGAGATGGCATTTTAACTGTTGCTTGAATTTTATCAGCGATAGGTTCCACCAAATTTTACATTTGTTGTAGTTATCTACACCTCTTTTCAGGAAACTTGTTGTTCTTAGGGGAGTGAATGGCGGGATGATGTTATCTGCGTGCCTCGTATTATACTCATGAAGGTTTTCATGTCTGTTAAACTGATATTTCTT